>ML109980.1:0-13616 GCA_003697995.1 Taxidea taxus jeffersonii | reverse complement strand
ACAGAAAGGAAGTAATAATATTACCTGTTGCCTTTATCTCTGAAGCCACCATAGAATAGCGAATACACTTAATGAAATTTGCTTTTAAAACTCATGTTCTGGGGAACCTGGGTGGCTCAGTGGGTTAAAGTCTCTGCCTTTGGCTCAGGTCATGATCCCAGGGTCCTGGGATCGAGCCCGGCATCGACATCGGGCTCTCTGCTCGGCAGGGAGCCTGCTTCCTCCTCTCTCTCTGCCTGCCTCTCTGCCTACTTGTGATCTCTGTCTGTCAAATAAATAAATAAAATCTTTAAACAAACAAACAAACAAAACCTCACGTTCTACTTTGAAACTTTCCTTTCAGTCACAAAAAAAGTTAAAAAAAATATTTGCCCTAAAAATAATTGTGACCTAGACTAGACCTAAGCTTTAATTTAGACATTGTTAATTATGAAGAAAACAGACATTTGTTGAAATTTGTTGAATTCAGTTGAGGTGCAATTGTTAGAAATCTACTCAAAGTGTTTTTTTTTTTTTTTTTTAAGATTTTATTTATTTGTTTGACAGACAGAGACCACAAGTAGGCAGAGAGGCAGGCAGAGAGAGAGGAGGAAGCAGGCTCCCGGTGGAGCAGAGAGCCCGACGTGGGGCTTGATCTCAGGACCCTGAGACCATGACCCGAGCCAAAGGCAGCGGCTTAATCCACTGAGCCACCCAGGCGCCCCTCAAAGTGTTTTTGATATGGAAATGATTAGTGCCAAAGCAACACACTTGTACTTTTAATGTCTGCTACTTCAAATTGTAACAATAATGATAATAAAACAATAATAACTGTAAACCTATTGTAATAGCATACTTCTTGAAGCTAGAGTCTTAGAATGTAATCTGAAAATATCTAAAAAATAAGGAATTTTTTTGGGGTGCCTGGGTGGCTCAGTGGCTTAAGCCTCTGCCTTCGGTTCAGGTCATGATCTCAGGGTCTGGGATGGAGCCCCATGTTGGGTTCTCTGCTCAGTGGGGAGCCTGCTTTCCCCCTCTCTCTCTGACTGCCTCTCTGCCTACTTGTGATCTCTCTCTGTCAAATAAATAAATAAAATAAAAATAAATTAGGAAAAATTTTAATCTAACATTGTATTTAATATGATAAATTCATATTATTTACTGTACCACTGACTCAGGAATTACTCATGGTGTAGAATTACTAAGATCAGAATATCTTTAAGAATCACAGTCCTTATTCTTCATTTCTCATTCTGTACTAATTTTAAATACTACCCATGATAACTGTGTGGAGCACAAAGCATTACACAAACAAACGGAAAAAGGAAAAATTTCTGTTTTTAATTTGTTACTGCAGTCTAAATGGAGATACATGGATGTTTTCCCTTGTCATGCATATTGGTAATATCCAATTATATTACCATAGCACATTAAAGAGATAAAGGATTCTCTGATCGTGATAATCAGATAGATTTGTAAGAAAGTGTCATTTATGCATTTGGGGTCATAAGCTCTTTTAGATACTAAAATGGAGCATACACATTATCTATCAATATAAATTGTATTTTATGTCTCCAGGGTATAAAAAATGCTACCAGTAAATACTTCTGAAATTTGTTGGAGATTTTTTGAAAATTATTTACAGATTTATTTTGTATTATAGTTTTTCTCTTTTGTACTACTAAGTTGGCTCAGGAATTTTGCCATTAATGTAGGTGAAAAGAAAGGATGATGGAAAGGTTTTAATTTAAGAAAAATTAAAAATCTTGAGTTCTTTTTAGTTTTTTTCTGTGTAAATTATTTCTCTGAAATAGAGAAAGTTACATGATGTAATGAGAATAAATAAGTCTGATTATTTCGAGTCTCAAAATTTTAGTCCCTGTGTTGAAGAAAAGTTTATTTTGGTTTCAGTATAAAATGGTAAAAAAAAATAAAAACATTTAAAATGAATCTTCTCTGGTTTCCAAACATATAATTGAGTTTTCTTGTAATATCAGGTAAGAAAAATAGAAAAGAAATTTCAACATTTTTACAAACTCTTGAAAAATGTGGTTAATAACAAAAGTGCTAACCTACTCTTAAGCTATGCAGTAAAAGTTTACATGGAAACATAGCTGAAGTAGGAACAGAGGAAAAGTTTTTGTTATATATTGTAGAACAATTGTAGAACAAATATAGAAATATTTGTGTGTGTTACTGATATAAATTTTCTTCTATAACTATAAACTCTAAGGGATAGATTTTCTGTAGTGTTAGCTCTGTAGCTTTATTTTAGGCCTAGATTTTCAATGCTGGTTTGCTTAGGAGACATTCCGAAGGGATTCTTTCTAAGAATTAAAGTTACAAAGAAATGACTATGGCGATGAATGTGGTGTGAAATCATGTCTACTGGGGAGTTGAAATAATACAGTTTCTTTGTATCTTCATTTCTGAAAGGAAAACAAAAGTGGATGGTGGTCACAAGTAAGAATCAAAGTTTTGTTTGAGATTTGTAGTCAAACTTTTGGAAGATTTCTGGAAACCACCACTTAAAACAGAAGATGTGCTTTTATGGTAGAAGAAAGGAAATGTTAATTTATTCAGCTTATATTTGGATCTTGTGTTTATCCACAGAAACTGGTTGAATTGATTTTGTTTTAATTTAAACACAATTTTTAAAATTCATCTTTTAAAATTTCTATATGATTGAGGGAGTTTGGGTGGTATTTTTCACAAGGTTGGTTTGGTTTATAAATAAAAGATGTGGGTTACTATTTTCTTTTGATTGGGAGACTATGCTACTGAATCAGGCCACCAAGAAATGTGGAATTAGATAAATGGTTTACTTTGGTTTAATAAAAAGGCGATTGAGTTTTTCTTAATACAAGCTTAATAATAGTTTTAAATAGAACCCTTGCCAATAAAATGTTAGGAGAGTTACTTTCTATTCAAAATCTTCAGATACAAGTTCAATCACCAATTTATTATTTAGTTTCAATCTATAAGCCTTATTATATATACCATATATTTTGAAATGAAACAAAGTTCAGCAGAACTATTTGAAGTCATTTATTACTTTTAAAGACATAGTATTCCACGATTAGGTGTGAGATTATCAGTTTTCTCTGTAACCTGCTGCATATCTGTCTAAGTAAGGGATGTTTTGACTCCTTTTCTGAAATATTCAGCCCCTTCCCCCAGGCTTCTACTTCATTGCTTATCTCTCTTCTTGGGCATTCTCCTGCCTTACAACCATGCTCTGGAGGAAGAGTAATCAGTTTGACTGGTAAGAAGAGGGGCATTGATTGGCTCTGTCTTACTAGTGGGTAAGACTAGTGTGTTTTAAAGTTGAGACTAAAGTGCAGGGGAAGAGGTAAGGGAATGTTTCTTTTCTCTTCTGACCTTCTAGATAAAGCAACCTGGCCATCTCTTGTTGTGGGGGTGGGGTGGGGTGGGGGTGAGGGACAGTACACAGGAACCCTTGAGCCTAATCCATGGTCTTCAGTCCAGTGTTATTTTGGTACCTTGGACTGGGTATGGAAGGGGCATGCTAGGGGTGTCTTAACACACGTTATTAGTAAAACAATGAACTGCTTCCCATTAGACAAATTTCCCTCACATTTTTGGTGCCTTGGATGGTAAATGGTAGGATCCAGGGACCACCAGATCACCACCAACAGTTAAGACTAATACATGTAAGTGTTCCTGTTCCCCAGGCTCTTAGAGCCAAGGCACATTTTTGAGACATAATGTACAGTGTTAGAAATGGAGAAAGAGGGGCGCCTGGGTGGCTCAGTGGGTTAAAGCCACTGCCTTCGGCTCAGGTCATGATCCCAGGGTCGTGGGATTGAGCCCCGCATCAGGCTCTCTGCTCTGTGGACAGCCTGCTTCCTCCTCTCTCTCTCTGCCTCTCTGCCTACTTGTGATCTCTGTCTATCAAATAAATGAATAAAATCTTTAAAAAAAAAAGAAATGGAGAAAGAACTCTATATTTTTTCTGTTATTCATCTGTTCGCATACCCTTTACATAAGGCACGCAGATTAGGACTTAGCCTCTTTTTTAAAAGGGATAGCACAGCTAAGAGTATGTTACCACTTAAAACATCTTTAATATCAGTGGGAGGGATGGGGGGCTGGGTTATGGACACTGGGGAGGCCATGTGGTATGGTGAGTGCTGTGAATTGTGTAAGACTGATGAATCACAGACCTGCACCCCTGAAGCAAATAATACATTATATGTTAATAAAAAAAACTTAATATCAAATAATAGGTAATAATTCAGAGCAAAAATTTGAGAAAAATTAGTAAGGCAAAGTTAGAAGTCAGTGCATTCAAAGATTATTCCATTGAGGCTTAAAAGGCAAATTGTAATTCTTTGAATGGAAATAAAGAATACCATAGAATTAAGTTGGGGATAGTTATTACCATGTAATATATTACATAGTTAATATAATACATAGTAATATCAAAATATTACTATTCTATGTACATCTATATCTATAAACATACACACAATTTTGATGGCTTATAAAGACATACATATATTTACTGGTAAAATAATTTTTTCTTGGTACTATATTCTTGAGGGAATTGATTCATTGCTTGGGTATAAGAATTACTGTAATGGGTGAGTTCTCCAACTGTGTACAAACTTAAAAGAAACCTAAGTTGAGATTATTTATTTTATAATGGAGTGAAAAATAATAATGGATCTTCTTTCTGTAGTTTAAGTGTATCACTCAATAATTCGTCATATCTATTTTGTAATTGACCCTGTGCTAGAGATACGGTAGAGAAGAAATTGATCTAATTCTTGTCATCATGATATATTAGTGGGTGAAAATAAGGCTAGAAAAGTGCCATAGAATAAGTTGAAGTCATTGGTTTCTAGTGTAAAATTGCAGCAGGAATTACTGAGGGAAATAATTCAGTGATGAAATCCAGTGCCCAAAGACAAGATACTGCTGTGAAAATGCCAGAACCCAGGGTTGAGGCTGAAGCACCCCCTTGCATCACAGAGACAGAGAGGGACTGCAGTAGAAGGGTTAAGAGGCATGGCTCCACTGTGAATCACCCTTCTCCCAAGCTATCACAGTGCCATACCAAGAAGACCCCTCTGAGCCTACACTTCTACACTTCCTCTAGTGGGATAAAGAGAATCCAAGTGGACATCTAGCTCCATCAATGTTGCAGGACACTCTCCTAGAAGCCCCTTCTGGTCTCACCCCACAGGGTCTTGAACACCAGGTGGCAGAAAGAGACAGAAGGGGCGAGGCTTAAACCAGCGCTCAGATCTTGGTCAATGACATTCCTGCTTGCAGCAGTACCCAGGCAAGAATCCCAACCAGTGGCTCTGTCTGTAGAGCTGAACTGGTGGCACATCTGGCCAGGGAGCTTGATTAGCAGTTCTGCCTAATCTGAGTACCAGCTGGTGAACTGTATTGGCTATGGAGCCTTTTCTCTACCTTTGTTTAGGCAGGGAAGCAAATTCACAGCTCTGCCCAACTACTAAGTATAGCTTCCAGTCCATTCTGACAAAAAAAAAACTGGCCAGAAAACCTTTCTTGGGGTTGTGCATCCTTTCTTAGGGTCCTGCTTGTCCAAGGAACTCAGCCAATAGCCCAGGCCAACTGTTAAGTGTATCCTTCTAGCCCTGTGAAACTGGGGAGCCCAAACAATGACACTAGGCACCCTTGAGCCCACCCTACAGTACCACCCAGCCCTGGGTCCAGCCTACAGTCTTATTTTGCAACAGAGCCTGAACTACAGTCCTGAGCGATTGCTGAACACAGCCTGTAGCCTTGCCCAAGGAGGGAGCCCAGTCAGTGACCTCACCCAATCACAGATCATAACCTCGGGCTCCACCTGACATGGGAGCCCAGACAGAGACCCTGCCTGACTATGGAACACAGTCTCTAGCCCCACCCAAATACAAGATACATCTTGAAGCCCCTTGCAACCAGAGAGCCCAGCCAGCAACCTTGCCCAACCCTACCTGATGACAAAGCCCAGCCAATAGCCCTACCTAATTATGGAGCTAACCAACAGTCTGTGGCCCAACCTGGTCATGGAAGGTATGCTAAGGCTTCATTCAAATGTAAAGCTCAAACATGGATTCCCGCTGGTGCCACCATCAAGTCTGGGAGAAGAGCCTGAGACCATACCTATCAGGAGCAATTGCGGAGCCTAGCCCATAGCCCTTCCCAGTCATAGAGTCCAACCAGTGGTACCACCTTACTAGAGAACACTAGTTCTACTACTAGAATCACTACTAGAACTACTAGAATCACCCAGTGAGTGCTGATTGCAGAACTAAGCTAGTCACCATACTCATTCATGGAACATAACCAGCAGGCTACCTGACTGATCCAGGAGCTCACTCAGTGGCCCCACTTGGAATCAATCCAGTCAGCAGTCCTATTCAACTGTTTTAGAGGCCAGCCAGTGGCATTTCCCTAACCTCAGAGCATGGCCAGGGACCTTGTCCAATTAGAGACCCTCATAGCAAGCCCTGTCTTCCCAGAGATGCTACCAACTGATTTGTCCAGTATCCCAGACTGACCTGGTGATGGTCTTTTCCTGCTGAAGTGAACCTGTAAAGTCTGGAAGAGAAAAATGCTTACTCAAATGAGCAAATGCCAATTAAGGAATCAAGGATCCTGGAGAGTCAGGTAATCATTATACCACCAAAGAAAATGCATAAAGCTTTAATAGCCAATGCCAAAGAAATAGACATCTATGAGTTGTCAGAATAATCCTCTTAAAGAAGTTCAGTGAACTACAAAAAGACACAGACAACTAAATGACATTGGGAAAACTGCATGAACAAAATGAGAACTTCAACAAAGAAACAGATACCATCAACAAATACACAGAAGTCCTAACAATTCTTTAGATTCCTGAAGAATTCAGTAAAGAGCTTCAACAGCAGACTCAACAAAGCAGAAGAATCAGTGAGCTGAAAGAGAGGTCACTTGAAATTATCTGGTCAGTGGAGCAAAAGTAAAAAAAGAAAAAGGAGTGAAGAGAGCCTATGGGATTTATAGGAGAGCAGCAACACACAGAAACTGTGTTTCTATACACTAACAGCATAATATCTAGAAAAGAAATAAAACAGTCTGCTCAGAATACCATCAAAACAACAAAAACCTTGGAAGAAGATTTAACCAAGGAAATGAAAGAACTGTATGAAGAAACTACAGGGCTTTGATAAAAGAAATTGAAGAACAAATAGAAAGATATCGTGTGTTTATGGATTGGAAGGATTAATATTGTTAAAATGCCCATAATACCCAAGTTCTGTCAGTTCAGGGCAGTCCCTATCTAGATTTCAATGGAATTTTTTTTTCACCAATATAAAATGCAATTCTAAGACTCACATGGAACCACAACCTACCCCACCCCAAAACATCCAAATTCCAAGGAAGAACAAAGCTGGAAGCACCAGAAGCCCTGATTTCAAACTATATTACAAAGCTAGAGTAATCAAACCAGTATGGTCCTGGCGTAAAAATAAACACAGAGACCAATGAAGTAGCATTGAGAACCAAGAAATAAACCCACACACACATGGTCAACTAATAATTGACAAAAGAGTGAAGAATACTGGGGAAAAGATTGTCTCTTCAAAAAATGGTTTTTTGGGGCCCACGATATTCACATACAAAAGAATGAAACTGGACTCCTATCTTATAGCACTCACAAAGATTAACTTGGAGTGGATTAGAGACTTAAACATAAAGCTGGAAACAATAAAACTCTTTAAAGAAAATGTGGAGAAAAAGCTTCTTGGGCTTGGTCCTGGCAATGATTTCTTGGATATGACATCAAAACGACAAACAACAAAAGTAAAAATCAACAAGTGGAGCTACACCATCAAAAGGCTCTGCACAGAGAAGAAACCATCAGCAAAATGGAAAGGTAACCTTTGGAACATGAAAACATATTTGCAAATCATATATTTGATAAGGGTTAATATCTGAATATATAAGGAAGTCCTAAAATTCAATAGAAAAAAATGCAATTAAAAAATGGGCAAAGGACCTGAACAGACTTTGTTCCAAAGATATTCAAATGGCCAACAGGTACGTTTAAAAAAAAAAAGTACATCATTAATCATCAGGGAAATGCAAATCAGAACCATAGTGAAGTATCACTTCCCACCTTTTAGAATGGTTATTATAAAAAGATGAAAGATAACAGGTGTTGATGAGGATGTGCAGAAATGGGAATCCTTGAACACTGTTGATGGGAATATAAATTGGTACAGCTACTATGGAGACAGTATGGAGGTTCCTCAAACAATTAAAAATAGAACCACCATATATGATCCAACAGTTCTACTTCTGGAAGTAGAGGAAATTAAATCGTTATCTCATAGAGATACCTGCAGCTTATGTTTATTGCAACATTATTTACAGTAACCAAGACATGGAAACAACCTAAGTGTTCATCAGCAGATGAATGGATAAAGAAAATGTGTATTTATATAAATATTATCTAGACAATAAGGATAATATTCCATTAGCTATATAATATATACCACATATAATGCATAACATTTCTATATGATATATATATATAATATGCCCAATTTCCCAGTCATAAAGAAGGAAATTTTGTCATTTGCAACAACATGGGTGAATCTTGAGAGCATTTTTTAAGTGAAATGAGTCAGAGAAAGGTGAATACTGTATGATCTCACTTACATGTATACACTAAAAAATGGAACTTCTAGAAACAGAGCAGATTGGTGGTTGTCAGAGGTAGAGGGTAGGTAGGGTGGTGTGAGGGATATAGGTGAAGGTGTTCAAAGCATACAAATTTCCACTTATAAGATGTGTAAGTTCTAGGCAGGTCATGTACAGCACAGTGACAACAGTTAACAATACTGTATTATATATTTGAAAGTTGTTACAGAGTGGAACTTAACATTTCTCACCCCCCCTACACACACACAAGTTGTAACTATGTGAGGTGTTGGATGTGTTAACTTTATTGTGGTAATTATTTTTCAATATGTACATTGAATCATTACATGATACACCTTAAACCTACACAATGTTACATGTCAATTATACCTCTATAAAACTGGAAAAAATAAAATTCGTGTTTTATGCCAAAAAAATAAACCTCTACAACTTAGTGAAAAGCAAAATTAAACAGGAAGGTGTTTGAGAGACTTTATAAAAGTGGAATAACTAATTCCACTGTGCTTAAAATAGTAAGTCATGCCGTGTGCGATTTCAAGAGCAACATTGTATACCCAGGTGAGCCTCTTTAAGAAGACTGCTTTCTCCAACAGGATCCCCAAGAGGTACCTGCATCTGCTCATCTCTTGGGAACAGAAGCTAATCTATGAAT
The DNA here is from genome assembly GCA_003697995.1 of Taxidea taxus jeffersonii. Classification (NCBI taxonomy): domain Eukaryota; kingdom Metazoa; phylum Chordata; class Mammalia; order Carnivora; family Mustelidae; genus Taxidea; species Taxidea taxus. The sequence continues at coordinate 4,294 of ML109980.1, read as the reverse complement.
ATAAAGGATTGTTTCTCAAAGGATGCTATAGGAACCAGCATCATTCAGACTTGTCCTTTTTCTGCTGGGGAAGTAGATGTTTCACGTGATGGACTCTAAAGTGGTAGGTTCCATGACATTCTTGCTAGGAAAATCACAGGCATCTCAAAGTTGAATATGTTTGCTTCCTAAATGGTAGTCTCTTGTACTTCCTGCACGTCTGTGGTACCTGAAAAATGTGAGAGGAGAATTTTGCATTGTCTCTTCTTGCAAATAGCTTTCAGAAAAATGGCAGCCTCCGTACTCAAGTACCAACCACTTTAGTGCTACTGTGTGAACGTAGGCAATGCATTTTATCTATTTGATTCAACTTTTTCTTCACCCAAAGTGAAAAACTTAGTTGTACTGCCTCCTAGGTCACTTTATATTTAGGTTATTGTTATTATTCTACAATTCTGCAAATATGATCAAAATTATTTTAGTTCTTCCTATGAAAGCTATATTGATCCAAAGCATGTTGTTCAGTGACTAGTGGCCCTTTTGAGTTTTGTGGGGTATTATTTAAGTGTTAGAATGTTGCTCTACTAAAAAAAAAGAAAAATCTGTATATGCCTTACAGAAGGAAAGAAACAGTTGAAGGAATTCAGATAAAGGGAAGCAAAACTAGGAGAATAATAAAGCCAACAATAAAGGTAGCAGAAATTAATATCATAAAGTCATATATTATTGTCACAGGAAGGAAAAAATTAGGCTCTTATCTTTCTAGCAGCCAAAGACATAGAGGAAAAACAGTAATTTAAAAGATTTATTGAATAAAAAAGTACGACTTCTCCTGAGGAAAAATCTTTTCTCCCCTTCTCAAAGGGAAACAGTGTTCATTGTGGTAGATAACATCTTTAATATGTTAGAATTTTATAACAGCTGAGTCTTAAAATATCTTCAGTGGCTTAAGGATGAACACGTTCAGATTAACATTGTACCATTGAGATAGGTAGGGTTTTTAAACATTGACTGTAATGAAATTTTGGAGTGGGTGATTTTTGTTGTGGTTGTGAGGGGCTGTTTGAAGCATTGTAGGATGTTTGGTAGCATCCCTGACCTCCACCCACTAGATGCCAGTTGTGAGCCTCTACCACCCCCAGTTGTGCCACCCAAAGAAGTCCCTAGACCTTGCCAGAATCCCCTAGGGAAGCAAATCACCCAGAACTGAGAACCACTAAATAGCAGTAATTAACTGATTAGCAGTTATTCAACTATAGTTCTCAAAATGCCATAATAAAGACATGAGTTTGGAGCTTAAGAAATGCTTTTTGGAGGAAGTAAGGCCTGATAGACGACCTGAAGGGTAAGAAGAATTTAGCTCCTCAAGACTTGGGATGTGGAGTATTCCAAACTGAGGGACACTGTGTCTACTAGCCCTGAATTAGGAAGGCAGGTGTGACGCGCCATTGCATTGATACCAGTCACCAAGGAGACTAAGTCAGATTCTAGTCATTATCTAACTGAGAAATGTTGACTGAGTGATGGTCTCCTAGCACTCTGCAAAAGGGTTTAGATTTTTCATTGAGGAGCTTGCAACCTGGTAAAGAAGGCAGAAATAACACAGAAATAAAGGTGGTCACTCATTAGAGCTAGTTTGGAAAGCACTTACTCTCAGTGCAAGAGGATAATGCCGACAAGAAGCTGACAGAGGCTGGAGAGACTAAGAAGAGGTATTATGGGAATTGTCACAGAAAGACTGGTCTGATTGTAAGAAATAGAGAGTGGAATAAGGGAGAAGGGAACAGTCAGAAAGGAGTAAGTGTAAAAAATGGCTAGAGATAGAAAGGTATTTGCAGGGGCGCCTGGGTGGCTCAGTGGGTTAAAGCCTCTGCCTTCAGCTCAGGTCGTGATCCCAGGGTCCTGGGATGGAGCCCCACATCAGGCTCTCTGCTCAGCGGGAGCCTGCTTCCCTTCCTCTCTCTCTCTCTCTGCCTGCTTGTGATCTCTGTCTGTCAAATTAAAAAAAAAATCTTAGAAAGGTATTTGCAAACTGGTCAAAGACATAACCAGTTTCATGGTTGTCTGTTAGGGGCTCAGGAAGTTTGGGCTCCCAAAGCCAGCCTTACCTGTTTCAGGGTCAGGAGAATTTTAGGAGGGTCAGCATTTTTATTTATTTATTTGTTTGTTTATTTAGACAAAATTCTATCTATCTATTTATTTATTTATTTATTTTTGAGAGGGAGGAAGGGAGGGACAGAGAGAAAGGGAGAGAGAAAATCTTAAGCAGGACTCTTGACCCTGAGATCACAACCTGAGCCAAAACCAAGGGTCAGATGCTTAACACACTCAGCCACCCCAGCCCCCTGGAGTGCCATCATTTTTAGGAGCAAATAATTTGCTTCATCACTTTCAGAGCAGAGTAAAACTGAGCTGAAGGTTCCGGTGAATGGGAAAAAAAGAACATCACAGTACCTGCAAAGATAACAAGGCTGGGGCAAGAACTGTCTTGATGATTTTGATAGGTTAGTGAACTGAATTAATCTATAGAAGACTTTTACTTCTGGGGGATAAGATCCTAACACTGAGATATCTTCAAATGTTGAGTCCAGAACACTTGCTCTAATTACTTTTCTCCTACTGTTAGCTTGGAATGAAAGTGAGATGGTATATTAAGCCAAAATCAAGGTTGCTGTCTTCACTTGCTGAGGCTTCATTTCTTTTTTTTTTTTTTTCTTTTAGTAAACTATAAGCAATGGAGCAAACCCTTAAAATGAAAAGACCCAGAGACCAGTCAATTTTTTTTCTACTATTCTTTTATCCTATGTACAAAAGTTCACTGTGCAGATTTCAGATATTGTCAAATCGGTTTTAGCTTTCTATCTTAAAATTGTGAGAGTTAGGATTCCCTCATTCGGAGAGTGGTTATGAAGATTTTTGCCATTTCAAAGGCAAGAAGGCATGTTGGCCCTTCTGTAACCTCTGCTGTGGTAGAAATGATCGACAGTGATGACGTCCAGCCACAGGCCATTATCTCATGTGAGGTGAGTTCAGTGAGCAGGTTGCTCTTTCCCTTCAGTAATTACATTAACTACAAACTGGTAGAGATTTTTAATAGCAATTGTGCACCAAGATTTTGTAACTATTACATAGTCCATTTATTGCAAGTATATGGAGTGAAACTTTCAAAGAAAAACGCACAGAGAGTTTTATGACTTGGGAATAATTGTTAAACAGTTATACATTATTCCCACCTTTTTTCCCCCCAAGCAGAGAAAAAAGATCATCAGATGTATCGTGATGGTTAAGGACCTTCAGGTTAATAAAGGAGAATTTAAGTTAAGATCTCTTGGAATAGGTAAAGATAGGTGAAGGTTAGCAGAATATGCTACCTTCAAGTATGCCACTTTGGTATATCGATTATTTTGAGCTGTAGGCACTGGAAAAACAGCAAATGTGGTTTTGCCTCAGTGTAAGCCCTCCAAAAGGAGTTCACTTGTTCTAGAGCCCTTCCCTGATGTTTCATCGACCAGGAGGGGACAGACTCTTATCATAGAAAAGGAGCCTAGACCTCAACACTACACCCAGACAGACTTTTCTCGAACTATCATACCTCCCATCTGTTTTTCTAAAGGGTTATTCATTTTTTATTTCCATAAAATCATTTGCTTTTCCCTAAAAGGCCTATATCTCCCTTTACTTTTCCTCCGAAGATGGTTTTTAGCCTTGAATTCTAAGCTAACTTGGGGACTTCCCTATTATTTCCAGGTCTTTCCCACATATACATGAGATATGCATGTGTGTGTGTGTGTGTGTGTGTGTGTGTGTGTATACTTCTGGTTGTTTTTCCTCTTGTAAGTCTTTTATTACAGTGGTCTTAGCTAACAACTGAGGGGGGCAGAAGGGTTATTTTCCCTCCCCTACACAGAAATAAGTTTTAGAAGTACTAGCAAGGAGGTGAGTTTGAGTATCTAATGAGCAAGAGGAAGACTTTTTTTTTTTTGGCTGAAGAGATGACTAGATTGTTTGAGGAGGTAAACTGGTGGTAAGAGAGAGAGAGAATGAGGACAGGACAACGTGCTAGTTAGGTGCTTGGAAGAGTAAGCTGTTTGTTTATGGGGGCCAGGATTCCTGGAAGCCTTGAGAATAGGAATTGGAAGAAGTGTGAATTGCTGCATCATGCAAATGCCTTTCTAATTTACATTTCGTGGTCTGATTGAAGTTGCACTTTTATTCAAGCAGTGATTGTTATATACAATGTGTCATGTTGTACTTTCTTCCAATTTACCATATCTTGAGCAAAGCTAATTGCATTCTTTTGGCTGTAGTAACAGAC
>RCUC01162283.1:0-12864 GCA_003697995.1 Taxidea taxus jeffersonii | reverse complement strand
GTTTATAGCACAGTATCAGAAAAAGAGGAAACATTACAAATTAGTCATTCCTCTCCATAACCTCTTAAAATTAGGACAGTTGCCAAATTCACTCAAAAAAAACAGTCTATTCTTGAACTCCTATGGTACCATATGCAAAGGAATTGAAACAAATTGGTTAAATATTCAAATTAATGTGTTTTTAGATTACTTTATTACCAGATGTTCCATCCTCTGTTAGTAAAGATTAATTATTGTTTATTTCTGTAGCTAAAACACAGTCATACATCTTTTTTCATCCCTAATGCCAAACTTAATGGAAAAGAGTTGACCCTAAGAAAAGCTATTACAAGACTAAATGGTAATTTCACATTAAAAATCCCTTAAAAACAAGATTAAACTGCCAACTGTAAACATAAGATTCTTGGTTTTTACTCAAATACTGCATTAGTTCCATAATTAACATAATGTTAATATGTATTTGAGACACATGTAATTATAAAAGCCATTCACTGAATTTAAAGATGCTAAAATTATTAAATCAAGCAAAAATGAATAATAAAAATGGCATTTCTAAAAAGTGGAATGTTTTTAATTTCTTCTATTAGTTTAAACCCCAAGTATGTATTGATTATCTGTCCACTCTGTTTCCGAAAAGTTCTTATCTCTGACTCTTATTAGAACATGCATATTTCACTGTTCACTCATATATTACTTGCATGTATCTGTTTAGTTAACTGTGCTTTAAGCACATATTTCTTCATATTGGCAAATTAGTAAGATCAAAAACTTCTCAAGAGGATGGATTAGGTTTGTATGAATCACTTTTTTGTATGATGCAGAGCCCCTAAGTCAAGTAATGGCTCCTGGAGTTGGGAAAAATGGTGTCATCTGCATTAAAGCTCCAGTAAGCAATTGAGAAGAGTGGGGACTGGAGTTCATACTCTGCAAGGACTGGAAAGAACTGAGTAGAACTGTCAAGCCCTGTTCCAATGCCTTGAGATTTAGAGCAGGATTAGAGATGCTTCCATGGAGAAATCTGAGCAGCAACCCATTAGAAAGGACAGAACACACCGTGACTATCAAAGAGAAAGGAGGGGCGCCTTGAGTGGCTCAGTAGCTTAACCTTCAGACTCTTGGGTCCAGCTCTGGTCCTGGACAGAGTCCCTTGTCCTGCTAAGCAGAGAGTGTGCTTCCCATCTCTCCTTCCCTCTGATCACCACCCCCTCAACAACTTGTGCACTCTCTCTATTTCTAAAATAAATACATATTTTAAAAAATAAAGAGAAATGTTACAAGCTTTAAGAAGAAAGAAATATGTTCAAGTTCCATACTGGTAAGTTTAGGTTATCTGGTGTAGGTTGGTTCAGGCACTGGAGGATCCTGAGCCTATACGCAAAGGTTAAAGATTTTTCGGGACCTGTAGCTAGGACAGGATTGAGAAAGGTAACAACTGATAGATGATGTCGTTATCAGTCTGTTTATGTTTAACATAATCTAATCAATATGTCACATACAAGTTTATTTTTAAGTCCTTTATATGAACTTTTCTTGTTAACATTTCATAAAAGGCAGACTTCTTGAGAAACAGTAAAATGATGTATTATTATTATCCTAAAAAAGTATGGGAGCGTGTAATACTATAATACTTATGGGAATAAATATCTCATAAAATGATTAATTCACCTTTACATGTAATCTATGCAATCTGATTCAAAAGACCTTGGCTAAACTCATGGTACTTGAAAAGATACTAGTTAATAATTATAGGGGCTACAGGCTGAGTCATTTATAAAATTTTGTTTCTGCTGAATGACAGAAGATTCAAAGCCAGTACATACTCTGACAGAAACATTTCAAAGCGACACGATAGATTCATATCATCCTACTTTTTGACAAATTAAGCACAGAACTCAAGAATACTTCCAAAGTATTTTGTCCCCAGTAAGAGCCCATTATTTATTTTTTTAAAGAATTTATTAATTTATTTGACAGAGAGAGAGACAGTACGAAAGGCAACACAAGCAGTGGGGAATGGGAGAGGGAGGAGCTGGCTTCCTGTGGAGTGACGGGTGGCTCAATCCCAGGACTCTGGGAACATGACCTGAGCCAAAGGCAGACACTTAACAACTGAGCCACCCAGGTGCCCCATTATTTATTTTTTATAATAGATATACTTGGTCTACAGCCTCTCTTATGAATGAATGCACTCACTCACTCAACAAATATTAGTGAGAGTATGTATACTTCATGTACCATGGAAGGCACTGAGGATACTGAAGTGAACAGAGTAAACCTAGTCCATTCTGTGGAGTCTGTATTTTAGAAGAAAAGAGTGCAATACACAAATACATTCATAGTATGTCAGAAGATCAAGAACTTCCACAAGGAACTACCAAGCACAGTAAGAGCAGACAAAGTACTATACTATGTCATGGGATTAGGAAAGCCCACTTGCCACTTAGAGAAAACAATACATGAAAAGATACCTTAGTAAATTAAGAGAGCAGCCAGAGTTCCATGTGTATGGAACAGCATTCCAGAGAGACGGAATAGCTAATGGATGCTCTCCGCAACTGAGAAAACTGGCTGAAATAAGCTAGCAATGTGGCAGGGTGTAGTGAACAAGTGTGAAGGAGAGAGAGGTATCTAAGACCAGATCACGTAGGAAATCGTAAGTTTCTGCACATGAGGATGACTATTATTAGCTTACGCTGGCTGCTGTGTGAACAGACTAGAGGGAGGCAGGAATGGAAGCAGAGAAACAAGGGGACTCTCACAGTCATGCCAGCTAGAGATGGTGGCTGCATGAAATAAGAGGATAACAGCAGACATGGATAGGTCAAATTTGAGATATTTTTTCTTTAAGATTTTTTACTTATTTATTTACTTTATAGAGAGAGAGACAGCGCAAGTGCGTGTGGGAGGAGGGGCAGATGGGGAGGGAGGGACAGAGGGAAAGAATCCCAAGTAGATGTGCATGGAGCCCAGAGCCTGGAGCTGGAGCACAAGGGTTGGGGCGAGGTGGGGGGTGGTGGTTGGGACATGCTCTCAGGACCCTAAGATCATGACCTGAACTAAAACCAAGAGCCTGATGCTCAACCAACTGAGCCTCCTAGATGTCCCAATTTAGGATGTTTTCAAGATAGAACCAAGTAAGACTGGCAACTGAATCTGACATAAGCTATGAGAGGAAGAAAAGAGGTCAAGAAGCATTCTCAGGTTTTGCTTGAGCAAATGGACAAATGATATCTCCATTTACTGGGAACAATATTCTGATTTCTTGCATGTTGATAAATATATCTGTATTTGTATTTGAAAATCAATCTGGTATATCTGAAGTCCTTGGCTCACCATCTATTTCCTTGAGTATCTTTAAAATGTTATTGCTACTTACTTCTAACACGAACAGCTGCTTTTGAAAGTCTGATGATAATCTGGTTTTCTTTACCTTATTCTTTTTTACAAATGTCTATTTGCTTGAATGCCAAAATGAATTTATTTTATTTTTTAAGTTCAATAGGTTTACCACAATGTATCTTAATATTGTTCATTCTGGATCACTCTTTCAGATAGACAGCATTCCTTTTTTTTAAAAAATATTTTATTTATTCATTTGACAGACAGAAATCACAAGTAGGCAGAGAGGCAGGCAGAGAGAGAGGAGGAAGCAGGCTCCCTGCTGAGCAGAGAGCCCGAATGAGGGGCTCGATCCCAGGACCCTGAGATCATGACCTGAGCCAAAGGCAGAGGCTTTAACTCACTGAGCCACCCAGGCTTTAACTCACTGAGCCACCCAGGCACCCCATTCCTTTTCAATATGCAGTTTCAATTGTACTTTTAGGCACATTTTCTTAAATTATAAGTATTAATTTTCATTTTGTCTTGTTGCTTTGATTTTTCTCACTAGGAAATCCAATTATTTTGGATCTTGTTGCTTATCTCTCTATATGCCACCTTCTATTAAAAGTGGGATTATTGGGGCACCTGGGTGGCTCAGTGGGTTAAAAGCCTCTGCCTTCAGCTCAGGTCATGATCCCAGGGTCCTGGAATCGAGCCCCACATCGGGCTCTTTGCTCATTGGGGAGCCTGCTTCCTCCTCCTCTCTCTCTCTGCGTACCTCTCTGCCTACTTGTGATCTCTGCCTGTCAAATAAAAAAAAAAAATTAAAAAAAAACAGCAGAAATGTATTAAAAAAAAGTGGGATTATTGAGGTTTTGGGGTTACTGACTCATATGATGTTTCAAATTTAGCTTTGTTTCTAAATGAATTCATTCTTTAATTTCTAAATCCTTACTGCATTTCTGGCCCTTATTTCAGAGGTTTTTCTAAATTTGATTTATAGTGTTCTTTTGTACATTTTATCATTATACAATTTCTTTCAGCTTGCTTTGAAATATTAGGTCGCACTTTTCCGTCTATGAGCATAAAGCTTTGGTGTCCTTGCCTTGTTTGTAGAGAGATCATCTTCCTCCTTATTATCTTTATTCTAATTGTGGCCATTCTCTTCCACTGTTGCCCCTGTTCTTATTGTTGGATGAGTCCAATTCTCCTGATCTCTTAAGAGACTGGGTTTGATCAGGAGACCATTTCTTTCTTTTCTTTTTTGGGCAATCACCTGGCATCTTTAAAATTATCCTGTTGCCTGCTTCCCAAGTCCGTGCATTCCCATTTCATTGGTAGAGGGTGTAATTTGGCCATTGGGGATTTAAATTCTTCCCCAGGTAATTTTTTTTTTTTTAAGATTTTATTTAGTTGAGAGATAGAGCGCGAGAGCACAAGCAGGGGGAAGGGGAGTAGGAGAGGGAGAAGCAGGCTCCCCACTGAGCAGGAGGCTAGATGGATCTTGGGATCATGACCTAAGCTGAAGGCAGATGCTTAACCCACTCAGCACCCAGGTGCCCCTTCCCCAGGTAATTGTAATGTGCACAGAAGTTTAGTGATTACCATTCTGACAAGATCAGGCGCGTTCAGGGTGGGATGGCCGAAGACAGTGATTACCATTCTGGAGGGAGGTGTGCAGTGTCTCGATGTTAAATGATGACATTACAATTATCATCACTTTTGCGCTTTTTTTTTCACATTTCATTTTATTTTTTCAGTGTTCCAAAATTCATTTTTTTAATTTAAACATATAATGTAATGCCACCACCCTCTCCCAACCCCCCTACCACCAACCCCCTCAGTTTGTTTTATGACATTAAGAGTCTCTTTTGGTTTGTCTCCCTCCTGATCCCATCTTCTTTCATTTTTTCTTTTCCTACCCCCTTAACCCCCACCCCCATTGCATCTCCACTTCCTCATATCAGGGAGATCATATGGTAGTTGTCCTTCTCCGATTGACTTATTTCGCTAAGCATAATACCCTCTAGTTCCATCCATGTTGTTGCAAATGGTAAGATTTAATTTCTTTTGATGGCTGCATAGTATTCCATTGTATATATATATACAACAACATCTTTATCCATTCATCTGTTGATGGATATCTAAGTTCTTTTATAACTTGGCTACTGCGGACATTGCTGCTATCTATAACCATTCGGGTACACGTACCCCTTCGGATCACTACGTTTGTATCTTTAGGGTAAATACCCAGTAGTGCAATTGCTGGGTCATAAGGTAGCTCTATTTTCAATTTTTTTAGGAACCTCCATGCTGTTTTCCAGAGTGGCTGCACCCAGCCTTTATTCCCACCAACAGTGTAGGAGGGTTCCCCTTTCTCCACATCCTTGCCAGCATCTGTCATTTCCTGACTTCTTAATTTTAGCCATTCTGATTGGTGTGAGGTGGTATCTCATTGTGGTTTTGATTTGTATTTCCCTGATGCCCAGTGATGTGGAGCACTTTTTCATGTGTCTGTTGGCCATCTGGATGTCTTCTTTGCAGAAATGTCTGTTCATGTCCTCTGCTCATTTCTTGATTGGATTATCTGTTCTTTGAGTGTTGAGTTTGCTAAGCTCTTTATAGATTTTGGATACTAGCCCTTTATCTGATATGTCGTTTGCAAATATCTTCTCCCATTCTGTCAGTTGTCTTTTAGTTTCGTTGACTGTTTCCTTTGCTGTGCAAAAGCTTTTGATCTTGATGAAGTCCCAATAGTTCATTTTTCCCCTTGCTTCCCTTGCCTCTGGCGTTGTTCCTAGGAAGAAGTTGCTGCGGCTGAGGTCGAAGAGGTTGCTGCCTGTGTTCTCCTCAAGGATTTTGATGGATTCCTTTCTCACATTGAGGTCCTTCATCCATTTTGAGTCTATTTTCGTGTGTGGTGTAAGGAAATGGTCCAATTTCATTTTTCTGCATGCGGCTGTCCAATTTTCCCAACACCATTTGTTGAAGAGGCTGTCTTTTTTCCGTTGGATATTCTTTCCTGCTTTGTCGAAGATTAGTTGACCATAGAGTTGAGGGTCTATTTCTGGGGTCTCTATCCTGTTCCATTGATCTATGTGTCTGTTTTTGTGCCAGTACCATACTGTCTTGAAGATGACAGCTTTGTAATAGAGCTTGAAGTCTGGAATTGTGATGCCACCAACTTTGGCTTTCTTTATCAATATTCCCTTGGCTATTTGAGGTCTTTTCTGGTTCCATATAAATTTTAGGATTATTTGTTCCATTTCTTTGAAAAAGTTGGATGGGATTTTGATAGGCATTGCATTAAATGTGTAGATAGCTTTAGGTAGCATAGATATTTTCACAATATTTATTCTTCCAATCCATGAGCATGGAACATTTTTCCATTTCTTTGTGTCTTCCTCAATTTCTTTCATGAGTACTTTGTAGATATCTGAGTATAGATTCTTTGCCTCTTTGGTTAGGTTTATTCCTAGGTATCTTATGGTTTTGGGTGTAACTGTAAATGGGATTGACTCCTTAATTTCTCTTTCTTCTGTCTTGTTGTTGGTGTAAAGAAATGCAGCTGATTTCTGTGCATTGATTTTATATCCTGACACTTTACTGAATTCCTGTACAAGCTCTAGCAGTTTTGGAGTGGAGCCTTTTGGGTTTTCCACATATAGTATCATATCATCTGCAAAGAGTGATAGTTTGACTTCTTCCTTGCCGATTTGGATGCCTTTAATTTCTTTTTGTTGTCTGATTGCTGAGGCTAGGACTTCTAGTACTATGTTGAATAGCAGTGGTGATAGCGGACATCCCTGCCGTGTTCCTGACCTTAACGGAAAAGCTCTCAGTTTTTATCCATTGAGAATGATACTTGCCGTGGGTTTTTCATAGATGGCTTTGATAATATTGAGGTATGTGCCTTCTATCCCTGCACTTTGAAGAGTTTTGATTAGGAAGGGATGTTGCACTTTGTCAAATGCTTTTTCAGCATCTACTGAGAGTATCATATGGTTCTTGTTCTTTCTTTTGTTAATGTATTGTATCACATTGATTGATTTGCGGATGTTGAACCAACCATGCTGCCCTGGAATAAATCGCACTTGGTCGTGGTGAATAATCCTTTTAATGTACTGTTGGATCCTATTGGCTAGTATTCTGGTGAGAATTTTTGCATCTGTGTTCATCAAGGATATTGGTCTGTAATTCTCTTTTTTGATGGGATCCTTGTCTGGTTTGGGGACCAAGGTGATGCTGGCCTTATACAATTAGTCTGGAAGTCTTCCTTCCATTTCTATTTTTTGGAACAGTTTCAGGAGAATAGGAATTAATTCTTCTTTAAATATTTGGTAGAATTCCCCTGGGAAGCCATCTGGCCCTGGGCTTTTGTTTGTTTGGAGATTTTTGATGACTGTTTCAATCTCCTTACTGGCTATGGGCCTACTCAGGTTTTCTATTTCTTCCTGGTTCAGTTTTGGCAGTTTATATGTCTCTAGGAAAGCATCCATTTCTTCCAGATTGTCATATTTGTTGGCAGAGAGTTGCTCATAATATGTTATGATTGTTTGTATTTCTTTGGTGTTGGTTGTGATCTCTCCTCTTTCATTCATGATTTTATTTATTTGGGTCCTTTCTCTTTTCTTTTTGATAAGTCTGGCCAGGGGTTTATCAATCTTATTAATTCTTTCAAAGGACCAGCTCCTAGTTTCGTTGATTTGTTCTATTGTTTTCTTGGTTTCTATTTCATTGATTTCTACTCTGATCTTTATTATTTCTCTTCTCCTGCTGGGTTTAGGCTTTCTTTGTTGTTCTTTCTCAAGCTCCTTTAGGTGTAGGGTTAGGTTGTGTATTTGAGACCTTTCCTGTTTCTTGAGATAGGCTTGTATCGCTATATATTTTCCTCTCAGGACTGCCTTTGCTGTGTCCCACAGATTTTGGACCATTGTGTTTTCATTATCATTTGTTTCCATGTTTTTTTTCAATTCTTCTTTAATTTCCTGGTTGACCCATTCCTTCTTTAGAAGGATGCTGTTGAATCTCCATGTATTTGGGCCCTTTCCAAATTTCCTCTTGTGACTGAGTTCTAGCTTCAGAGCATTGTGGTCTGAAAATATGCAGGGAATGATCCCAATCTTTTGATACAAGTTGAGACCTGATATATGACCGAGGATGTGATCTATTCTGGAGAATGTTCCATGGGCACTAGAGAAGAATGTGTATTCTGTGCTTTGGGATGGAATGTTCTGAATATATCTGTGATGTCCATCTGCTCCAGTGTGTCATTTAAGACCTTTATTTCCTTGTTGATCTTTTGCTTGGATGATCTGTCCATTTCAGTGAGGGGTGTGTTAAAGTCTCCTACTATTATTGTATTATTGTCAATGTGTTTCTTTGATTTTGTTATTAATTGGTTTATATAGTTGGCTGCTCCCATGTTAGGGGCATAGATATTTAGAATTGTTAGATCTTCTTGTTGGACAGACCCTTTGAGTATGATATAGTGTTCTTCCTTATCTCTTATTATAGTCTTTGGCTTAAAATCTAATTGATCTGATAGAAGGATTGCCACCCCAGCTTTCTTCTGATGTCCATTAGCATGGTAAATTGTTTTCCACCCCCTCACTTTGAATCTGGAGGTGTCTTCGGGTCTAAAATGAGTTTCTTCCAGGCAGCATATTGATGGGTTTTGTTTTTTTATCCATTCTGAAACCCTGTGTCTTTTGATTGGGGCATTTAGCCCATTTACGTTCAGGATAACTATTGAGAGATATGGATTTAGTGCCATTGTATTGCCTGTAAGGTGATTGTTACTGTATATTGTCTTTGTTCCTTTCTGATAATACTTTTAGGGACTCTCTTTGCTTAGAGGACCCCTTTCAATATTTCCTGTAGAGCCGGTTTGGTGTTTACAAATTCTTTCAGTTTTTGTTTGTCCTGGAAGCTTTTTATCTCTCCTTCTATTTTCAGTGATAACCTAGCTGGATAAAGTATTCTTGGCTGCATGTTTTTCTCGTTTAGTGCTCTGAATATATCATGCCAGTTCTTTCTGGCCTGCCAGGTCTCTGTGGATAAGTCTGCTGCCAATCTAATATTTTTACCATTGTTTGTTACAGACTTCTTGTCCCGGGCTGCTTTCAGGATTTTCTCTTTGTCGCTAAGACTTGTAAATTTTACTATTAGATGATGGGGTGTGGACCTATTCCTATTGATTTTGAGGGGTGTTCTCTGCACCTCCTGGATTTTGATGCTTGTTCCCCTTGCTATATTAGGGAAATTCTCTACAATAATCCTCTCCAGTATACCTTCTGTTTCTCTTTCTCTTTCTTCTTCTTCTGGAATCCGAATTATTCTAATGTTGTTTTGTCTTATGGTATCACTTATCTCTCGAATTCTCCCCTCGTGGTCCAGTAGTTGTTTGTCTCTCTTTTGGTCAGCTTCTTTATTCTCTGTCATTTGGTCTTCTATATCACTAATTCTTTCTTCTGCCTCATTTATCCTAGCAGTAAGAGCCTCCATTTTTTACTGCACCTCATTAATAGCTTTTTTTATTTCAAGTTGATTAGATTTTAGTTCTTTTATTTCTCCTGACAGGGTTTCTCTAATATCTTCCATGCCTTTTTCGAGCCCGGCTAGAACCCTGAGAATTGTCGTCCTGAATTCCAGATCTGACATATTACCAATGTCTGTTGATTAGGTCCCTAGCCTTTGGTACTGCCTCCTGTTCTTTTTTTTTGTGGTGAGTTTTTCCGCCTTGTCATTTTGTTGAGATAAGAATATATGAAGGAGCAAATGTAATACTAAAGGGTGGCAAAGACCCCAGGAAGATGTGCTTTAACCAAATCATGGGGCGGGGGGAGAAAGGGGGTAAAAGAAGTTCAGAAAAGAGAAAAAAAATAAAAAAAAAGAGAGAACACAAATAAAGAAAAAAATATTTAAAAAATATAAATATGTATTAGACTGGTGACTAGAACAGGGTCACCCACTTAATTTTGGGAGTATTTTGGTCTCTTAGAAGAAACTACCTCCCAAAATTTTAAAGAATGAAAAACATATATAAGGGTAAACACAATGAAGGGATGAAATATGACTATAAAGATGAAAAAAAAATTTTTTTTCTAACAAAGGAGTCGATAAGGTAAGTTGGTAGGGAGAATTAAAAAAAAAAAAAAGTGGAGAGAACTTCCTTGGGATGGAGACTAGATCAAGCCCGGTACTAGATTTGGGGTGTATTTTCATCTTTTAGAAGAAGTTGTACCCCAAATTTTTTAGAAGAAAAAAAACCCTATGTGTATACAAAGAATAAAGTTAGATATGACTATATAATATGACTATAATAATAAAGGTTTAAAAAAGATTTTTTTAAAGAAAGTTATTAAGATAAACTAGTTAAAAAGTGTTAAAAGAGGAAAGGGTAAAAGTTAAAAAAAAATTAGCAGAAGAGAAAAAAAATTTTAAAAAATTAATTAACTTTGCAAGACTAAAGATTCATGGGGAGAAAGCCAGGAATTCAATGCTTTGCTTTCTCCTCCTCTGGAATTCCGCTGTTCTCCTTGCTAAGTGAACTTGGTCTTGGATGGATTTCTTGTTGATCTTCTGGGGGAGGGGCCTGTTGTAGTGATTCTCAAGTGTCTCTGCCCCGGGCAGAATTGCACCGCCCTTACCAGGGGCCGGGCTTAGTAACCCTCTCAGGTTTGCTTTTGGGGGCTTTTGTTCCCTGAACGCTTTCCGTAGAGTTCCGGAGGACGGGAATGAAAATGGCGGCCTCCCAGTCTCCGGCTTGGAGGATCCGAGAGCTCGGGGCCCAGTCTTCAGTGTGCCTTCAGAGAAAAGCGCTTAATCACTTCCGTTTCCTCAGCCTCCAGCCACACTTGGAGAACATCGCACGCAATCACTCCCGTCTCACTGGCCTCTGGCTATGCTCTGAGGTCACCCAGCCTGTGACCAAGTGTCTCTGTCTCTGGCACAGAGCCCCACCTGGAGTCTCCGAACCCCACAGATCCCTGGGCTCTCCCAGGTCAGAGTCTCCCCTGATCTTGTGGGGACCCCACGCACAGAGCACCGGCCCGTGTCACAGATTACGGTTCACGGTAACTCTGAGTTGAGAGTTGAGAGTTCATTCCTCGGCTCTGTCTCTGCAGCTGGCTTCCCCGCTCTAATACCTGTGAGCTCTGCGATACTCAGACACCCCCAATCCTTCTGTGACCCCGCGGGACCTGAGTCCACGCTGTCCCCGCACGGTCTTCACCCCAGTTTAGCCTCTGGAGCGATGTCCCTCCGTGGAGCAGACTTTTAAAAGTCCTGATTTTGTGCTCCATCGTTCCGCCGCTTGCCAGGAGCCGGCCCCTCCCCCCGGGTCTATTTTCCCGTCGCGTTGGATTCACTTCTCCGCTGGTCCTACCTTTTAGAAAGTGGTGGATTTTCTGTTAATAGAATTGTTGCTCTTCTTCTCTTCGCTCTCCTGTTGGATTCGTAGGTGTTCGGAATGGTTTCATAGGCTATCTAGCTGATCTCCTGCTGCCTGATGTTGTCTCAGCCTGCTACTTCTCTGCCATCTTGACTCCTGGATCCTATCAGTATCTTTTAAAAACCCCTCATCACTTTTGCTTTTTAAAGTAACTTCTTATTCAGTGGTTCCCTCTAGGAAAGCTTTTAGAATACACTTCTGCTTGGCCTCACCCTCACAGATTATAATCCAAATGGTCTGGAGTAGGACCAGGAGACAGTTTAAAGCTCTTGAAATGACTTGAGTGTACATTCAGGGTTGAACCCCCCGCATCAAGAGCATACAATGGAGTACTTGCTACCTGAAGGCTTAGCTATTTTGTGAATCAGTCTGAAAATTCTGGATGCTGGTGGAAAGAAAGGGAGGTTTTCATAGTAAAGCTGATTCCTTTTGTACCCAGTGGGGAAGCTGAAGCACAAAGGTTTCCAGCTGTCCCTGACAGGAAAGGTTTACACAGGAGACCACTTCTAACTTTGCAAGTCTAGCTCTCCTGCTCCTGCACTTTTCTGAAGAGTTGGGGGAAAAAAAAAAGTCTTCCATTTTTTAAGATCTCCGGGTTCTGCTTATTGCTATTTTCATCTGGACCTCCCATTTTCTTTGTCCCTATTGTCTCTACCTCCTCAGTTGTGCTTTCCTCCTTAAAGTTTCTCCTAAGAAGGAATTTCCACTAGTGAGTTTTAAGAATTCAGAGGTCTCAGGGTGCTCAGGCCTAGAAAGGACACTTTTCATCGAGTTACAAATTGGATTGTATGAAAACACCTCTCCCAGTTTCAGCTACTATTCTCAAACTGGCCTGAAGCAATTTCTCGTGAGTATCTGTTGGCAATTTGGGTGTAATCTGGTCTCATTTCCATCAAGCATCTCATCACTTTCCTTTGCTTTCCTTCCACGGAGTATCACATGGCCATGAAATTGACAGCTCGTGTTCTGGGATTTGTGGGAATACCTGTCACCTGATTTTGTGGTCAGTGTTTTCCATCGATTTTTGGTTTGCTATCCTGGATGCACTTTCTGTTTTAACTATGCCACTGTTCTAATATTTTTTTTTT
>ML109979.1:60671-142711 GCA_003697995.1 Taxidea taxus jeffersonii | reverse complement strand
AAGAGGGGTAACAGGTATTATAAAAATCAATTAGCACGTAATGGATAAAATGGGATAGGTAACTCCTACCCTAAATTTTATAGTTTGGATTTCAAAGCTTTACTCTTTACCTGCTGTATATATTGCTTGAGGATGTGTACTGGATTAAAAGTCATGCCTTTTGATGTTCAGTTCAGGGATCTTAAGCAAACCATGTTTTCTACATAAAACATTTCTTTTTCTTCAAATTATGATGGATGATGATTTAAAACCACAAAGGGATAAGATATTGGTAAAATGCAATAATATACTGCCCAAGAATAAAGACAATAAACATAATGGATGACAAAACTAAATTGAAAACAGATAGAAATTAACAAAACACAAATAAAATAGGCTAGGAGAAGCATGAAGAATACCTCTTAGATTTATTAGAATAATAGTTTCTTGTCCTAGTAATTGAAAAGTCTACAAATAGAATAGCTTAAATTTTTCAAAATTTCTGAGTCATCCATATCACATGTGCAGTTAATTTCCAGTTTTTATTCAGGTAAATGAAGGCTTAATAGTTATCTACAATTGGAGATTAACATTGATTACATGTCTAGTGATTACTCTGGTGGTTGAAAAATGAACATTCAGTTATTTTGTTTAGAGATCCCCAATATCATATTTACCTTTTTTATTGATTTGTCTAAATTTTCAAATTATCTTCATCTTGTAGTGATCAAAGTCAATGGGGGGAAAAACTTCATTTGTACAAACACAATTCCAACTTTAAAAGGAAGGGATAGGTTTTTAAATCACTTCAACAGAAGTAATTTGTAGCCTCAGGTCTGGACTGTGGCAGTCTTGGTCTTGCTAGATTGAATAACTTGCCTTTCACTTTTTATCTGTCTATAATTTGATTATCATTAAATGAACCAGAAAATAAATTTGCTTCAACAATGAAAACCCACAGGCTAATATGTCAGTCTTTTAACAAGATTTATTCTTTAATAGATAGAAATACAATAAGAAAAAAATACCTAGTAAGAGACAAAATAAAAATTCTTATTACATAGCTTCAAGCCACAGACTGAAAATTAGAGAATAAATGCATTAAGGCCTAATGCTTAAAACATAGTAAAAGTTCTATAATATGTAATAGTATACACCTAGCCAAACTCTGGAAAGGAGTTTGGAAAAACATCAGAATCTTCATAGTGGCAACAAAATCAGTGGTCTCGGCTCCACCAGCCTATGTTCAATATCTTCAGTTCCCTAGAGAAACATGACAGATGAAATCCTTTCCTGACAATAGAAGAACTGCCTTAACAGTCACTTGGGTCCTCCTATAATTCAAGTATTGGTAGATTCTGCTTTTTCCTAGACACAGGTATCTTGTTTCCAAGTCACACTTGCTTTTATCTTATGCTACTTTTGTCTGTTCTCATTGTTTATTTCTGTAACATTTTGCCTTCCCTTTTTGTAGGCATTGTTCCTAGTATAACCACATTATGCATTTGCAGCATATACTGGGCCTTTGTGGGAATTGAGAAAAAAAGCTTCACCACTGTTGTGATCATTCTACAGAAACAGAATAGACACTTACCCAAAATTTGGTTTAAATTTGGTTTAAGACTGATGAAAATACATATGCACCAATAAAGAATGAATATATTCATTTAAAATCATATAATGACAAATATGGGGGTATCCAAGCAGGACTGAAAAAGGGTTGAGAGAGTCAGGCCATACGGCTGACTTGGAGGTATTTTTAATAGTGATTAGAGCATGGGGGCAGAATGAGGGTTGCCTGTGGGCAAAGTGCTGTGTGGTTTGACCTCCTCATCAAAGGAGGAGCATCCAAGATTTCTTATCAGTTTGCCCAGATATGGGATGAGAGGAAAAAGGAGACTGGCATGGTTGAAAGTTTTCACCAGCACAATATCAAAATAATTAGACACCTTTTACTACATCTGTGAAGGATAAATTTAAAAAAGGAATGCCCCATCTAGGAAGGCCTATTATAAAAATACATGCCTTCTTCCAGCACAACACAGCTTCATAGGATCCATAGCTTAAGTAGTAGTGCTGATTGGATTTTCATCCCTAATTACATCACCTTGGTCAGTGACTTTGATTAGGACAAAACCTGCATGACCATTCATGGAATGGATGGAGAGAATGTTAAAAGAACATGGCATTTTAGGAAAGAAAGGATGAGAGTCCATGGGCTGATTAATGAGGTTAGAAACGATTCCAGAAGAATTGGTAACAATATGTTGGAACACACTGTATGATCAATGAGCAATAAATTTTATTGGATATTAATAAGAAGACATTCAGAAGATGATTTCAGGGAGAGTTCTGGGAGATGTTGATTAAAAGACAGTTGCACAAAAGATCCTTGAGGAGCAGGAAAATGGTGGCAGACTTGCCTCACAAATATAACTAGATAACTATTAAATCATACTAAATACCCCAGAAATTGATCTGGAGACTGATAGAATAAATTCCACAAGTAAAGGAGATAAGAGACCGTATCAAAGAAGGTAGGAAGTACAGAGACATTGTTTAAGGGAGAAAGGGATTACAGTTGCTGCATGGGAAGGGAGCCATGATCACAGAGAAAGGCAAGAGAGATAAGCACACAGGGGAATGCACAAGACTAACATTTCCCCAAAGCTGTGGTTTGGAAAATGAGAGAAGCTGAATTTTGTGAGTTCTTACAACCAGTGAGGTTTAAAGCCTAGAGTTTTAAATGTCAGCAGACTTGGCTGGGATAGAGCCCAGAGAGGCTGCATTGTTCCTGGAAAGAGGACAGACAGAAAACTGATGGGCAGATGGTGTGGAAATAGCAATCTGAAGACTGTTTGGGGAACACAGTGGGGAGATCACTTGCTCTTGTTGGGGCACATCCTTGAGAGGCAGCATTCATTGAAGAAAGCTCTCCAGAAACAAAGAAGCTGGCCATGCCATTTCCCTCTCCTCCCATCAACATAAGCACAGAGCCATTTGTGGGAAGCAGCTCAGTGCCAACACTGGCTGTCTAACTTGCTTAACTAACCACCCCCATGCTCTGGTGGAACTTTCCTTCTCAGTCAAGCTTGCCTCAGTTCCAACACAATGGACCCTTCCCCAGAAGACCAGCACAAACCCCTGCCTACACAGCATTTCCTGACCAGAGAGTTTTACAGCACCTCAGTTCTGGTGGAGGTTGTGACAGATCATTTCACAAGCAGACCAAAGTACACCTAGTTAAAACTTACTGCATTCAGCCCAGAGACCAAACACTTCCTGCAGCAGCCAAGGGAAACCTCTTCAGACAACTGACCTGAAGGGTTCAGCAGGCAAAAGATAGTAGCAGAGCGCCATGCAGAACACACTGGAGATACCCCTTGAAGCACCAGGCCCTAGGCACTATACAACCTCCTCTTTATAAGGCCATTACTTTCAGGAGCAGGAGACATAACTGGCTTTTCAAACACAGAGAAGGAAGCAGAGACCGAGACGAAAGACACAGAAATTTATCATAAATGAAAGACCAAAATAAGGCCAGAGCCAAAGATCTAAGTGAAACAGATATAAGTAACATGCTTAGAGGAAAATTTAAAGAAATAATCATAAAGATACCTTCTAGGCTTGAGAAAAGAATGGAAGAAATCAGTGACTTATACCACAGAGATAAAATAATTAAAAACCAATGAGAAATGAACAATACAATAATGAGGATCAAAATAGACTAGATGTAATGAACACAAGGATGAAAGAATCAGAGCAATGAACAAGTGATGTAGAAGATAAAATTGAGGATTGTCTGGGTGGCTGAGTTGGTTAAACATTTGCCTTTAGCTCAGGTCATGGTTCCAGAGTCCCTGCATCAGGCTTTTCGTTCAACAGGGAACCTTCTTTTCCCTCTCTCTCTGGCCTCCACTCATGCTCTCCCTTTCACTCTTTATCTCAAATAAATAAATAAAATATTTTTTAAATATCTTAAAAAAGGGAGATAAAATGGAAAGTAATGAAGCTGAACAAAAGAGAAAGAAATAATTATGGATCATAGAACAGACTTCAGGAACTCAGTAACCCCATCAAATGTAATAACATTAATATCACAGGAGTCCCAGAAGGAGAAGAGAAAGAGAAGGGGGACAGAAAACTTATTTGAGGAAATAACAACTGAAAAATACCTTAATCCAAGGAAAGAAATAGACATTCAAATTTAGGAGGCACAGAGAACTCCCATCAAAATCAACCAAAGCAGACCAACAACAGGACACGTTGTAATTAAATTTGCAAAATATAGAATAAAGAAAACATCCTAAAGAATAAGACAAAAGAAGTCCCTAACTTACAACAGAAGACCCATAAAGCTAGCTGGAGATATCTCAATAGAAACTTGGCACGCTAGAAGGGAGAGGCATGATATATACAACATGCTGAATGAGAAAGGTCTGAAGCCAAGAATACTCTATCCAGCAAGGCTATCCTTCAGAGTAGAAAGAGAGATAAAGTTTCCCAGACAAAAAAAAAAAAAAAAAAAAAAGAAAGAAAAGAAAAAAAAAGTTCCTGATTACTAAACCAATCTGAAAGAAAGGAGACTTTTTAAGTGCAAAGGAGAAACCAAAATTTTAAGTAAAAAGCAAGAAATGCAAAATAAGTAAAAATGAATATTTCTGTAAAAATCAGTCAAGGAACTCACATATAAAAAAGGTATTTTAGGTATATACCATATGCTTAAAATGTGGGGAGGAGAGGAGAAAAGAATGGGCTCAAACTTGAATGACCATCAACTTAGTATAGACTGCTATTTGCAGAAGAGATTATATACAAACTTAATAGTAACCATATATCAAAACCACTAATAAACATGCAAAGAATAAAGAGAAAGGAAGCCAAATATATTACTAGAGAAAATCAGCAAAACATGAGAGAGAAAGACAAGAAAGGATCAGAAAAAAATCTCTAGAGTCAACCACAAAACAAGTAATAAAGTAGTAATAAATATATATCTATCAATAATTGCTTTGAATGTAAATGAACTAAACACTCCACTTAAAAGATACAGGGTATCAAGGGCACCTAGGTGGCTCAGTCTGTTAAACAACTAACTCTTGATTTCAGCTCAGGTCATCATCTCAGGTCATGAGTTCAAGCCCCTAGTCCAGCTCTGCACTCAGCATGGAGTCTGCTTGAGATTCTCTCTATCCCTCCACGTCTTCCTCTTCCCCCTCAAAAAAAATAATAATAATAATATTTTTTAGAAAAGACATAGGTTGTCAGAATGCATAAAAAGAAATCTATTTATATACTCTACAAGAGACTCATTTTCTTTTTTTCTCTTTTTCTTTATTTAAATTCAATGAATTAACATATAGCATATTATTAGTTTCAAAGGTAGAGTTCTGTGATTCATCAGTCTTATGTAACACCCAGTGTTCATTACATCATGCATCCTCCTTAAGTCTATCACCCAGCTACCCCATCCTCTCACATCCCTCCCCTCCAACAACCATCAGTTTGTTTCCAGTGATTAAGAATCTTTTATGGTTTGTCTTCCTCTCTGATTTTGTCTTGTTTTACTTCTTCCTCCCTTCCTTTATGCTCCACTGTTTTGTTTCTTAAATTATACATATGAATGAAATAATATGATAATTGTCTTTCACAAGAGGCTCATTTTATTTTATTTTTAAGGATTTTATTTATTTGAGACAGAGACAGAATGTGAGAGGGAGAAATCACAACCAGGGGAAAGGGACAGAGGGAGAGGAAGAAGCAGATTCCTTGCTGAGGAAGGAGCCCAAAGTGGGGCTCAATACCAGGACCCTGGGATCATGACTTGAGCAGAGCTCGACCTCTGAAACTTAACCGACTGAGCCACCCTGATGCTCTGACACTCATTTTAGACCTAATATCACCTGTAGATTGAAAGTGAGGGGATGGAGGAATACTAATCATACAAATGGATGTCCAAAGGAAGCCAAAGTAGTAATAGTTATATCAGGCAAACTGGACTTTAAATCAAAGCCTGTAACAAGAGACAAAGAAGGGCTCTGTGTAATAATAAAGGAGACAATCCAACACAAAGATAAAACAATTGTAAATATATATACACTCAACATGGGGTCACCCACATACATGAAAAAATAACAAACACAAAGGATCTCGTTGATAATAGTACAATAATACTAGAGAATTTTAACACCTCACATATATCAATGTAGGCAGAAAATCACCAAGGAAACAATGGCTTTAAATGACACACTGGACCAGATGGACTTAACATATATACTCAGAACATCCCATCCTAAGCAGCATAATGCACATTTTTTTCAGGGCACATGGAACATATTCCAAATAGGTCACGTATTAGGTCACAAAACAAGCCTCAGAAAAAAAAAAAAAATCATTCCATGCACCTTTTCTGACCACAACACTATGAAACTAGAAGTCAATCAAAAGAGAAAATAAAGACCACAAATACATGAGTGTTAAACAACATGTTACTAAACAATGAATATATCCATCAGGAGATCAAAGAAAAAATTAAAATACACATACATATATGGAAAGGAATGGAAATTAAAACAAGACTGTACATTTGGGATGCAGCAAATGGTCATAAGAAAGAAGTATATAGAAATACAGAGCTACTTCAAGAAGCAAGAAAAATCTCAAACAACCTAACTTTATACCAAAAGGAGCTAGAAAAAGAACAAATAAAGCCTAAAGCCAACAGAAGGAAGAAAATAATAACAATAAAAGCAGAAATAAATGATACAAAAATTTAAAATAATAATAATAGAATAGACCAGTGAAACCAGGATATTGATAATCCCCCTAGCCAGACTGATGAAAAATAAAAAAAAATATATATAAAGAAAATCAGAAATGAGAGGAAAATAACAACACCACAAAAGTACAGTTTTACAAGAATATTATAAACTATGAAGAAATGGGTAAATTCCTAGAAATATATCAATTACCAAAAATGAATCAGTAAGAAATAGAAGAGTTGAACAGATTGATAACCAGGACATAAATTGAATCAGCAATTGAAAAAATGCCCAACAAAACCAGTCCAGGACCAGATGGCTTCCCAGGGGAATTCTACCAAACATTTAAAGAAGAGTTAATACCTATTTCTTCAAATTATTCCAATAAATAGAAAAGGAAGGAAAACTTCCAAATTCATTCAATGAGGCCAGCAATATCCTGATACCAAAACCAGATAAAGACACTACTAAAAAAAGAACTATGGGCTAATATCCCCAATGAACATGGATGTAAAAATTCTCAACAAAATACCAGCAAATCTAAACCAACCATATATTAAAAAAATCATTCACCTTGATCAAATGGGAGTTATTCCTGGGTTGCAAGAGTGGTTCAATATTCATAAAACAATCACTATGATACATCACATTAATAAAAGAAAGGATAAGGAATATGATCTTTTCAATAGATGCAGAAAAAAAATTGGCAAAGTACAACATCCTTTCGTGGTAAAAATCCTCAACAAAGTAGATTTACAGGGATCTTACCTCAACACAAGGCAGTATATGAAAAACTCAGAGCTAATATCATCCTGATTGGGGAAAAAAAACTAGAGCTTTACCTTTATCGTCAGGAAGAAGACAGTGATAGCCACTTCCACTACTTTTTATTCATCATAGTATTAGAAGTCTTAGCCTTAGCAATCAGTCAACAAAAAGAAATAAAGGATCTAAATTGATCAAGAAGTCCAACTTCCACTCTTTACAGATGACATGACACTCTATATGGAAAACCCAAAGACTCCATCAAAAAAACTGTTAGCATTGAAAAATGAATTTAGTAACATCAAAGGATACAAAATCAATATACAGCAGTCTGTTGCATTTCTATTTTTTTTAATATTTTATTTATTTATTTGACAGACAGAGATCACACAAGTAGGCAGAGAGGCAGGCAGAGAGGGGAGGGGAGAAGCAGGCTCCCCGCCGAGCAGAGAGCCCCATGCAGAACTCCATCCTAGGATGCTGGGATCACGACCTGAGCAGAGCCGAAGGCAGCGGCTTAACCCACTGAGCCACCCAGGCGTCCCTGTTGCATTTCTATATACCAATAATGAAGCAGCAGAAAGAAAAATCAAGGAATTGATCACATTTACAGTTAGACCAAAAACAGTAAGATACCTAGGAATAAATCTAACCAAAGAGGTGGAAAGACTTGTACTCTGAAAAGTATAAAACAGTGATGAAAGAAATTGAACATGACATAAAGAAACAGAAAAACATTTTGTGTCAAAGGATTGATAGAAAAAATATTGTTCAAAGGTCTATATTACCAAGAGCAATCTACAGAGCAGGTATGTTTTTTAAATTTTACCTGAGCCACTTGTGAATATATACCAACAAGGAAAGTCATTATTATGGTAAGTATTATTTTAAAAAGTATTTTTGGTATCTTTTTATCATCTGAAAAACTTATAACAATCACACAAATATGTGTGAGTATATATATATATATATATATATATATATATTCACATCTCTCTCTTATATATATTCCATAAAAATAAAAATAGAGAAAAAATTATTTACAGCTCCCTTTCCAATTTTTTTCTATTTTGTAATTTAATAGATTCCACATTGCCCTAAATCTTTGTAATATAAAAGTGGTTTGTATTTGGAAATAATCTGAAACTTTTAAAAATTGATTCTTGTCTTTTAAATAAGAAAACAGAAGTAGTTTTCTTCATTGTGCCATAAATTTAGCATTTTCAAATTATTCACATAAAGGTATTTCCATAATCATCATATAAACTTCTTCAGAGCAGTATTCTGAAACCACATATCTTTGGTTAGTTTCTATGATATATTCATATGTTCTTTTACTTTTACTAAAAATAAAGTTAAAGAGTGACTTGAAAAAATTTAGTGATAATAGAATAAAATTATCCAATTATATAACAAGTTACTGAAATATTTCTCTATTGATCATTTCTTTTCTCAGTACCATTTTTTGGTACTTTTTATTTCTTTGTTTATTTGCAGAATTAAATAAAGATTAATTCCTAGAAAATATGTAAAACATCAAGAGCCACCATAATGTAATTTTCCTCAACTCTAGCTAAGCGTGGGAGCAAATGCATACTACTTAATTCTTTAATAAGAATGTGCAGGTCTAAACAATCACAGAGATGGTGAGAACAGAAATCTTGAAGGCAGACTGACACAGATGTAGAATCCAGGAAGTGAAGTTTGCCAGCCAAAATTCCTGTACAAGCTCTACTACTTACTACACAAGGAAATTTGAAAGAATTGTTTAAATTTTATGTTGTGCTTTCCTTATCTATTAAATGGCATAATAATAAATGTGCCTTGCCCAAAGAAGATAGCTATTATGAGAATAAAATTGTGTGTGTATGTTTATATGTTCTTTTTTTAAAAGATTTTATTTATTTATTTGAGACTGAGAGAGAGCACACAAAGCAGGGGGAACAGCAGGCAGAGGGAGAAGCAGGCTCCCTGCTGAGCAAGGAGCACAATGTGGGACTTGATCCCTCCCAGGACCCTGAGTTCAGGATCCAAGCCAAAGGAAGAAACTTAACTGACTGAGCCATGCAGGCATCCCATGTTTAAATGTTCTAAGTATGTTCCAGTGTTTAGGAATTAATGAAACGTGTAGTATACAATTATTACTAATTTTAGATAAAATGAAACTATCTTTATGAACTTCTCTTTAGCTATTTAGTCAGTCCCCAATGTTACTCCAATTCAATGTAGATAGCAAACATACTTAGCCCCAATTCAAACTATAAAGGGTACACCATTAAAAGAAGTTGATGAAGTTCATACTTGGGAACATACAAACAATTCTATTTTGCCCTTCGGTGGTATGGTAAGAAAAAAAAATAAGCAGAATTTCCTCTTTCTTGCTTTTTACATCTGCATCTTAAACATTTGGCACAAACTATATTCACGCTCTGAAAACAAGATATTTTTGCTCTCATTTGGGATATATTCTGCACTCCATGCCTAACTATCCCTACAACTCTACCAATTGGACATGAATATAGCAGTACTCTCAACTTCACAAAATAAAGAATTTAGACTAGGAGAGTGGCTCTGTAATGCACGTCAATTATATTCTCTAAATGACTTCAAGTCTCTTTCCATTATTTAATTAAATTCTATACAACAGTATTATTACAGGAGAAGAAACTTTATTAGAGTATGTGAATTCTTCATATCTTGCCTTTTGGGACACATTACTCATTTCAAGCTTTCAATAAAATACGAACCTCAATGTAGAATACAAGGAATGAAGCAGCTCAGGTAAAGCAAAGCAAGCAGTCAGCCTTTGTTTTGCTAAACTGCCAGAACTGTTATCCTGCCTGGAAGGTGTTACAATCACAAAATGAAATAATTTATTTTCAATTCTTATAGTGCTGGCATAGCAAGATAGCTAACACTCTCATAAACCATTGGAATGATCTGAATCCAAATTTAATAATATATATTTTTCTATCTCTTTGAAATATTTCCAGTACCCTAGACCCTTTTCCTTCTTTGTGCCTCCTTTTCTATACCAAAATTTATATTTACGTGCAGAATTACTGTATGACCTACTCTATGAAATCATATGTGGTTTTTTTTGCTAATCCTAATAATGATATTTTCATTTTGAAGATTATATCTCTGTAGGCATGAATTCAATGTCATAAGTATATTTAATCCTAAAATTATTCTTCATTAGAGAAAGATTCACAAAATTTTTCTTTCTGATTTCTTAAACATTAGATATGAAGCCTCATCTCATTTGTCTACTCTTAGTTTTGGTGGTAGTTAACTCGGTAATACCATGAAAACATCAAACAACAAACATGATTTTTATGTATGTATGGAAATCCTTAAGGAAGATGTAAGTGAATGATGAGCCCCCACCCCCTTTTTTTGTATGGTCAAGTTTTATCAAAATACATTTAAAATGAAACAAAACAGACACAATGAAAAACATGAGCACAACTTGGAAATAATTTTACCCAATAGATGGCACTACACTCTTTGAAATACACTATTCAATATGATCAAGATAATTTGATGTGAAAATCTTTTACAGTTTCTCTGACAAATGGCAGATCAAAAAAATAGACATTTTAGTTTTTTGAAACCAGAAAATGTTCTTATACGAAACACAAAAGAATGGATTATTTCTGAGGCATTTGGGTGACTTAGTTGGTTAAGCATCTGCATTCATCTTAGGTCATGATCCCAATGCCTCAGATCTAGCCCCCTAACTGGGCTCCCTGGTTAACAGGAAGTCTGCTTCTCCCTCCCCCAGCTCTTATTCTCTCTCTCTCTCTCCCTCTCAAATAAATGAAATCTTTAAAAAATGAACTATTTCTTTTCAGGCAATCATGAATTTAATCTATAGAATTGGAATTATTATAATTAGCCTTACTAAATGTAATTTAATAAAAAGGACTATATATTCTTATATCAAAGGAAGTATCTGTATTTCTGAAAAGCAGAATGGGAGATCTAAATGTTAGTAAATTCAACACTAACATTAGAAGAATTGTGTCTATGTACATATTGAACAAAATTTATGAAAATGTGTAAATAGAATGTCTGAAAAACCCAAAATATTTTTGGTTTTCATTTTATTTGTTATTTGGAAACTAGGGTTGATTGGTTTATATTTTTGCAACAGACATGTGTGTCATTTGAATTATATGTTTAAGACTTATGACATTATAATACATATTGAATCTGGCCCAGATAAAGGTATTAATTGAAGTTAAAATGGAAATTCACAAAAAATACATAAGTTGAATTTAAAAAACCTCATATCTTACACATTGATTTGAATATATAAATTTGAATTAAAATTTATGTATTATATTTAAAGATCTAGAAATTAAAATCTCAACTAGTGATAGAAAATATGAAGACTGAATTTACACTCAGTGTTTTTTCAAAGCATTATTGAATGATGGATATATACTGTTTGGAGTTGGAGATTTTATTCGACATATTAAAACAAACTAATGGAGATGTAACTGTTATAATTCTAACAGATTTTATTTTTCCCCTCCCTCCTCCAGACCTCAGATGTTTTTATAATCTGTGAATTTTTACCACTTTTCATTATCTTCCATATAAGCAGTAGAATGAAATCAGAGTTTGTCCTCTGATCTCATTAGTAAAGTTTTATAATAGTTATTCAAAGTTAAAATTACAATAGAGTATGATTTTTTTCAGCATTGGGTATCTGCCACATATAAAAAAGTTCAGGGTATTCTTAAAGCAGGGTGATCTTATGTGCTTATGTTTATAATTATATAACCAATCAAAGTATCATGCAGCCTTCAGAAAGCAGAGAAATATAGAAGTATTTGGAGTTATTAACCCTGGAATAATTCAACAGAAAACTATAAGACATAATATTTTAACCATGCAAAAGATGAATCTGAATGAAAACCACAAGAAAGATAAAGAATATAGTAAATAAGAAAGGTCATTGATCCTTGTAATATAAATATAGCTAAAGCAAAAAAGAAAATTTTCCTTTGAAAATGTAATATAAGCACTAAATGAGGACTACATAAAAATGTAGTAAAAAATGTAAAGATAAATGCCTTAATGATATAAAAGTAAAAAACAAAAACAAAACAACTATCTCATAGACTCCTAGCCATGGACACAGGGATTAAGAAGGACCCAAAAACCTTTTACTGGGGGAAGAGTGAGGAGAATAGAGAAGACAAAGTCAGTAAGGTCAAGGTATCATTTTAGTGGAGCACCAGATGCCAGGAGAAAGGGGTTGTTGTGGTGGCAGAAATAAGTGATAACTTCTTTGAAATAAGAAGGAACTTGCCTCTAATTATTCGTATGTCAGTGGAAGATAAGCATTAACTGCTAGATAAGACAATACACAGAACTATTTCAAATAAACAAGTTGACAACTTGGAATAAATAGCAACATGATCAAACATTAAGAATGAGGGAATAAAAATGTGAACATTTAATAGAAACAAAAATTAAGATAAGAAGAATATAAGCAAATACTTCAATCATTACACTAAATATGAATAGGCTGGATTTCTCAAGTAGTATAGTGTGAAAGTGGAAATAATTTTCTTACAGAAAGAACACTTAAAGAAATACAGTTTGAAAGCATAGAGAAGGAAAGATGATGCAAATGAAAAAAAAAAGCAAAAACAGGCTTAGAAATATTGAAAGATTTTTGAGGTAAAAAGGGATACTTCTAACACACACACACACACACACACACACACACACACACACACACTTAATGAAGTCCTAGCATCAGAGATAAAGTAGGAAAAACCATTCACTAAAAGAACTTCATATTGCTTATACATACAGTCTTTCATATCATATCAGTAAAAATATATCTCTCACTTTCTTAAAGAAAATCTCAGTAGTAGGCAAACCTGTATAACCTTAATGAACGTTGTTACACTGTAGATCATGTACTTTGGATGTAGTCCAATAAAATTTGAAATAAAAAAAGCAAAAAGTTGACCAAAGATACCTTAGTTGCATAGAAGTTAAGAATAGTTGGGGCACCTGGGTAACTCAGTTGTTAAGCATCTGTCTTCAGCTTAGGTCATGATCCCAGGGTCCTGGGATGGAACCCCACTTTGAGCCCCACATGGGGCTCCCTGCTTGGTGGGAAGCCTGCTTCCCCTTCTCCCACTCCTCCTGCTTGTGTTCCCTCTTTTGCTGTCTTTCTGTCAAATAAATAAGTAAAATCTAAAAAAAAAAAAAAAGTTAAGAATAATTGAAAATCATAATGTGAAATTATATTTCTACAAAAGAAGATAAGAGCAATTATAAACTACTTGGTGAGTAATACAAAATAAAATGTTTTATACCAAAAACTTTGTTAAAAGAAAAAAAGGAAAATATTGGTATAACTTTCAAAGTCTCAATAATTAAAAAAAAAACACAGAGAAATAGTAAAGAATTGAGGATTTATCTTAAGAAATAAGGGAATAAATCAACAAATGAAATTAAAATTAAACAAATTAAAAAGATAAAGAAAAGTTTAAGTTAATGATGTAGATAAAGTGATAAAAACAATTTAAAAATATGCAGAAGTAAATAAATATGGTTGATGATTCCTTTTATAGACCATGTGATAGTTAATTCCAAGAGACTTAGAAGTCACTGTGGTCCACATTCATAGGACGGGTTTATGGAGGTCAGGTGATTAGTGAAGTTTTAGTTTGTGTCTATCTTACAAAGTGTGCTGTCATATTTTCCCAGTTCCAAAATATATAATTGGAATTAACATACTCAGCCACTGACAGAATTCCCACATTGCCTCCCTGCCTGTGGTGTGAGGGCTATATAGTGAGGAAAGCCAAGTGGAAGCCACTAGAACTGCTTGTAGCCAGGAAAATTGTAAATCAAAAGCGATATCTCATGTCTGGAGGAATTGCAGTGATTATTACCACCACTAATGCCTTGACAAATGCAATAGTAGTGATTGCCAGCACATACTCCACCAACTTTCCTATTTGCCCTGTGCAGAAAGTAGATATTGGAGAATGACAATGGATTAATTTTTAAAGATTTATTTATTTATTCTTAGAAAGACAGAGGGTGAGAAAAATTAAGTAAGCTTTGGGGGGTAGGCATAGAGAGACAGAATCTCAAACAGACTCCCCACTGAGTGCAAAGCCACAGTGCTTTTGATCTCAGGACTCTGAGATCATTATCTGAGCTGAAACTAAGAGTCAGATGTTTAACCAACTGAGCCACTTAGGTGCCTCCACAGTGGATTATTTTCACCTTAACTGATGGTGACTCCAGTTGCAGCTGTCCTACCAGATGTGGCTTTATTGCTTGAGCAAATTAACAAATCTTCTGTACCTGATATGCAGCTGATGATCTGGCAAATGCTTTTTTTCTCCATTACTTATTATTAAAAACTTCTGGATAATTTGTTTTGAACTGTCAGCAGTGTACCTTCACTGTTTACCCCAGGGGTATATCAACTCTTCAGCTCTATATCATAATTTAGTTCATAGCAATCTTGATCATCTTTCCCTTTGACAGCATATTACTCTGGTCCATTACATTGATAACATTAACCTAATTGGATCTAGTGAGCAAAAATGTACAACTATTCTAGAGTTATTGGTTAGATATTTGCATGTCAGAGGATAGGGGATACATCCAATAAAAGTTCAGGGGCCTTCCACCTCAGTGAAATTTCTAGAGATCTGAGTATGGGGAATGACCAGATAACCCTTCTAAGATGAAAGATAAGGTGTTGCATCTGATTCCTCCTATAGTCAATAGGGACATAATGCCTAGTGGACTGCTTTGGACTTCAGGGGCAATATATTCCTTATTTGGGTGAATTACTCCAGTCTATTTACTGAGGGATCCCAGAAGCTACTAGTTTTAAGTGTAACACAGAATTATAGGAGGCTCTGAAATAAGTCCAGGCTGTTGTGCAAACTGTTCTATCACTTGGATAATATGATCCAGTAGTTCTAATGGTGCTTGAAGTTGCAGTGGCAATAGGGATGCTGCATCCCCTACAGGGATAGGTGAATCACAGCACAGGCCTTGGGAATTTTGGAGCAAAGCTCTGCCATCCTCTGCAAATAATCTCATTTTATAAACAGCTTTTGGTCTGCTCCTGGGCCTTAGTAGAAACTAAATCCTAACCATGACTTGCAAAGTTATCATGAGACACAAGCTGCCCGTTACAAACTGGGTATTACTTGACCCACTAAGACATAAATTTGGGAGTGTACAGTAGTACTGCGTGATTAAATGGAAGTTATGTATATGAAATTAGGCCTGAGCAGGACATGAAAGTACATGTAAGTTACATGAAGTAATGGCCCAAATGCCCATGGTCCCCATTCCTGCTTCTCTCTCATGGTCTGCATCTATGGCTTTATAGGGAGTTCTTTATGATGAGTTAATAAAAGAAAGGGAGATTCTTTTTTTTATGTTTATTTATTTGATTTTTAAAAATATTATATTTATTTATTTGTCAGAGAAAGAGAGAGAGAGAGAAAGCACAAGCAGGTAGAGTGGCAGGCAGAGGGCGAAGCATGCTCCCCACTGAGCAGAGAGCCCAACGTAGGACTCCATTCTGGGATTGCAAGATCATGACCTGATCTGAAGGCAGAGGCTTATGTGACTGAGCTGCCCAGGCATCCCAAAGAAGGGAAGATTCTGGCCTGGTTTACAGGTGGTTTGGCAATATATATAGGCACCACCCAAAGTTGGACAGCTATAGAGCTACAGCCCAGTTCTGGGATATTCATGAACAATGGTGAAGGGAAACCCTCCTAATGGAAGAAGTTCAAGCAGTGCACCTGGCTGCTGGTTGTTCACATTTTGTATAGTTATGTGTGTGTATATATGTATACACACATAGAATGATGAAGCATCACCAACAGTCCCACAAGGAGGTGGGACTTGAATAGTCAACCTACCAGGAGTGGGAGGAAGCAATGTCCAATTACAGTGTGGTCTCA
This sequence comes from Taxidea taxus jeffersonii, assembly GCA_003697995.1. Classification (NCBI taxonomy): domain Eukaryota; kingdom Metazoa; phylum Chordata; class Mammalia; order Carnivora; family Mustelidae; genus Taxidea; species Taxidea taxus. The sequence goes on along the minus strand of ML109979.1, from coordinate 126,222 downwards.
CCATCATGAGATGAACAGGTCAGTTTTGGGTAGTGTTCATAAATATGGCATACATCTGCCACAGAACATAGAGTCATCTCTTTTAGTAGTTGGCTGTGGCAGTTTCATCAGATAATTAAGCTTTAACATGAGTATCTAAATGAATAGCCTAGACAATTCCCTCAGCAGCTATGATTTGCTTCTTCAGTTTTAGTCTTCAGAGAAGGGTATATTTAATCTATTTAATCAGACATTCTACAGGTTTCCAGTAGTAGTCCAAAAAAGGTAGATTTTTGGAAAAAGTCCCAGAATCAGAGATACATTCACTGAGCCAGTAATATACACCCACAGCTGAAACAAAACCAGTGGACTTTGGATTTCAGCTTAGGAAAAGCACCAAGCAGCAAGCCACAGGTATTTAGGATAACCTTAGGGAACTGAGGGTCCAATTGACCCAGTAGCTTTTTTTCAAGCAGTGTAGTGGAACATAAATTGTCCCTATAAACTAATAGATGCCCTTTTATCATGTAAAGCCAAAATGCTATTGGGGCCAAACAAGCTATATTTTTGAATGTATCATTCACCTTTCAAGCAAAGATGTTTGGATCCTTCCTCACTTGTCAGTTTAGAGTTGAGTTGACCCACTACAAAAATTTCAGGCCAGAGAGTAAAAAGGACTCTGGAGGTCAGGTATGAACAAGAGTTTAGCTGCAAGCTAATAGCCGCTTTTAAAAAGTAGTGCATCTATCAGCCATGTTAGGGAGGCTATAAGTCCAAAATTCCAAGGGGCATCTCTAAGTGAATTGGCAAAATCGTCAGTTGTAGAGCTGTACTATCCCCAGGACCTGAAATATCCAGTAGGTGCTGGGAGGTGCTGGGCCTTCTTTTTGATATCGTAGCCAAAAAGACAAAATATTTCCTTCAAATATCAGAGATTCAGCTTTGTGAATCTACCACATAGTCCCACTTTTACTGGAAAACAGAAATCTGAATTTTAAAAATAGTTTTTAAAGAACCTCTGTTGCAGAGATATAGTTACATCACAGTTAGGGCTTCTGACACTGAGACTTCAGACTTGATAACCAACAGCACATCAACTATATAATTAAAAAAAAATGAACATCAGAGAGTAGAGGTGCTCATGATAAATCTCCATTTACCCACGGGTGGCAAATGCTAGCAGAGTTTGACCAATAGCAGCTCTCTATCTGCAGCTCTTTCACTGTTGAGATAATCCTCTCTGGCTTCACTTCCTAGTTTTCATTCAAATGTAGAAGCAAGGAAAATATTACATGGAACTGGCTCAAAGATCTCCATTTTCTGGATTCAGTGTTTCAAATCTTTTCATGTTTTTGCACACCTAGGCCTTTTCTGGGTGAGGACAACTGGCATTAAGGTAAAGGATGATCAATGAACCTTAGAAGTTAGAGGATTTTAGCGAGATTTAGTGACATCTTCTCTGAAAATACTTACTTGCATTATGAGGGGTAATACAAACATCTTCCTGCAGCAGTTGGAGGCTCCTGTAAAGCTTCGTAATTTCATGGTTCTCCCTGTGTGGTGTAAACTCCTGTACTCACAGGCACATCTCATTCTCATTGCTTGGCTCTTGAAGAATTGGGCCATTAGGAATAGGAATAAGGTCTCTGAGAAAAATATCTGTTCCCTGATCCAGAGGTGTTTTGGGTCTTCATATATTTTCCTGTATTTTAATAGTATATACTATAATATTTACATTTTACATATGTATATATATACACTCATATTAACATATATAGAACAATGGCATACTAGTTCCTAAATTGCAAGTAGGATGACTTCTCAGATATGAAATCACAATTATGGACTTAAATTCCACAAGGACACATTAGTTTTCTCTCCCACTGTTAACCCTGTCTAAATGTGTCAGTTATACTGGCCATCTCCCCTACCCATGGGTATGAGTAGGATGGTTGCTTGAGTGTTTGTATTTAGTAGAATCATAAAAGTTTGAGTCTCCTCCCTCTTTGACAACTTTTCAACTTTTTTCTTTAAAGCTCTGAGGTCAGAGTAGAAGAAAAAGAATCTGAGGGTGCAGAAAGAGAGCCAATATATGAGATATATTCAGTTTCATTCTTTTACACATCAGGGAGAAGTATAAAATATTTTTCAGTGAAGTACTATGTTTAATAGAGTACTCTATGTCCATTGATAGGAATTAGTTTAAAATAATGTAACCATTGCATACCACAAAATACTTAGCAACGGTAGAAGAAATAATGAAAGTTTATAACTAATGAAGAGGTTAGCAAAATATATTTAAAAGAAGAAGAGCAAATAAAATAATCTCTATACAGCAGGTATTGGCAAACTATGGTCCCTGGGGCAAAAATCAAACCGTGGTCTGTTATTGCATATCACATGAGCTAAAAATGTTTTTTATATTTTATAAGATGGAAAAAAAAAAGGAAGGAAAGGGGAAAGAGGAGAAGGAAGTGGAACAATAGGGGGGAAGAAGAGAAAGAGGGAAGAAGGGGGAGAAGGAGGAGGAAAAACCACTACAACTGAGACCATATATAGTCTGCAAAGCATAAAATATCTACCATCTGACTCTGTATAGAAAATATTGGCCAACCTTTGGGGTACTGCAAGATAATATTTTTGAAACATACAGGCACTTCACAAACCCATACACTAATGCTGTACAGTTAAAATAGATATCTAATTTTCAAAATGTATGCATGTTTTTAGAAGGGCACATCAAGCTCAATACCTATTTTATCAGTAATAACTTCATGTGAATATAACCAGAATTTTCTTCCTAATAATATGAAAGGTGGATACAAATATTCTTTTTTTTTAAAAACATTTTTTTTTACTTTATTTAAGCTTTATTTAAACATATGATGTAACCCCACCACCCTCACCCAACCCCGCTTCCCCCCACCCCCCTCAGTTTGTTTTATGACATTAAGAGTCTCTTTTGGTTTTTCTCCCTCCCGATCCCATCTTCTTTCATTTTTACTTTTCCTACCACCTTAACTCCCACCCCCATTGCATCTCCACTTCCTCATATCAGGGAGATCATGTGGTAGTTGTCTTTCTCCAGTTGACTTATTTCGCTAAGCATAATACGCTCTAGTTCCATCCATGTCGTCGCAAATGGTAAGATTTCATTTCTTTTGATGGCTGCATAGTATTCCATCGTATATATATACCACATCTTCTTTATCCATTCATCTGTTGATGGACATCTAGGGGCACGTGTACCCGAATGTTTATAGCAGCAGTGTCCACAATAGCCAAGTTATTAAAAAACATTTTTATTTTATTTATTTGACAGACAGAGATCACAAGTAGGCAGAGAGGCAGGCAGGGGGAGGTAGGGGAAGCAGGCTCCCTGCAGAGCAGAGAGCCTGATGTGGGACTCCATCCCAGGACCCTGAGATCATCACCTGAGCCGAAGGCAGAGGCTTAACCCACTGAGCCACCCAGGTGCCCTGGATACAAATATTCTTTAACAAATCATTATTTAAAATACATTTGGGATGCCTGGGTGGCTCAGTTGGCTAAGAAGCTGCCGTCGGCTCAAGTCAACATCCCAGAGCTCCAGGATCACGCCCCATGTTAGGCTCTCTGCTTAGTGGGCAGCCTGCTTCTCCCTCTCCTTTTGCTTGTTACTCTGCCTGATTGTGCTCTTCCTCTCTGTCAAAAAAATAAATTAAGTCTTTAAAAAATTAAAAAAATAAAAAGTAATATACTTATATTTTATGTACTTTTTATATTTTATGTAATTTTTTCCTTAACATTGTCTTATAGAAATACATCTTTCAATTAATACACAATTGATGTATTAAATATTGATTTACTACAAAGCATATACCAAACATGTATTTTTCTCAATCTTGATCCTAATAATAAGGATTCAGGTGTTTTTTAGTTTCGGCTATTTTGTGTGGGTGCGTGTGTATGTGTGTGTTTTAATTGGAGCAATGATGCAATAAACAAATGCCTATATTCCTAATATTGCTGATTTTCTTTATATTGCACAGATCCCCAAGAGTCAAATTTATAGTTTTTATTATTTATTTATAGTGTTAAAGTTAACAGCTATTGCTGCATTGCTTTCAATGCTGAATATAACAATTGTAATAGTTGACATTTCCCCAGCAATGTATGAGAGAGACTCAGTTAATCTCTAATAGATATTTTGTTACTATTCTTTTTATTTTTACCACATTCACTCTGATTTATAAGATGTAGTTTTTCTTTTTTTCTCCTTTTTAAGATTTTACTTATTTATTTGACCTAGAGAGACACAGTGAGAGAGGGAACACAAACAGGGGGAGTGGGAGAGGGAGAAGCAGGCTTCCCACCAAGCAGAGAGCCCAATGCAAGGCTCGATCCCAGGACCTTGGGATCATGACCTGAGCTGAAGCCAGATGCTTAAAGCCTGAGCCACCCAGGTGCCCCAGGAGGTGGTTTTTCTTTGTAATGTTGCATTTATTAACATCAACAGTGAATATAATTGTTAAGAAAATTGATATCATTTTCTTAGCAATATTTACTTATTGAATTATTTCAAGTGAATTTTGAGAATCTATTTACTTCGTTTAATTAACAATTTTCAGGATTTTTAAAATGATAAAATGATTAAAATACATCCTTCTGTAGAAGAAATGCTAGTATGATATTAAACAGATTAACACAAGATTATAGATAGAAACCAACTCTATTATGATCAAGAAAGAAAATGAGAGGAGAAACAATCTGAAATGGAGAGAAAGGAAGAAGGAAAGAGGAAAGGAGAGAGAGATCAAAAACCAAAAATCAAGTAGAAATGTTGGAAGGATCTAATTAATTGAATGACAACAAGTTATAATAATTGGACATAATAGGGGCACCTGGGTGGTTCAGTGGGTTAAAGCCTCTGCCTTCGGCTCAGGTCATAATCCCAGGGTCCTGGGACTGAGCCCTTCTTCAGGCTCTCTGCTCAGTGGGGAGCCTGCTTCCCTTCCTCTCTCTCTGCCTGCCTCTCTGCCTACTTGTGATCTCTGTCTGTCAAATAAATAAATAAAATCTTTTCAAAATAATTGGGCATAATAATATTAGATAATATCATGAGGATGTGCCTTTCAATGAAATATTGCATATGTATATTACATCTTGTTTGGCCAATAAATTCCCAGAATACATTTAGAAATGAAGAATAGGGAACTGGCTATAGTTTAGGTAAAAATCGGAGTCTATTATATCATATTTACTATACATAATTACATTAATAAGTAAATGTCTAAAATTTTCCAGTTTTATTTAGCTATACATCCAACTGCCATATTGTTCATTGCAAATTTATTCAGAAGGGGATTTGTGACACATTTCTGGCAGGTGATGTGTGAAAGTAAATTTGCTGACACACCATTTACTTCTAGACTATAAATATATATAGTGCTTTTCTTTTCTTTGAATAGCTTTCCAGTGGTATTGGAAACCTGAAACATCAACAATTAGCTAAGGATAAGCTAAAACCAAAATAACACTGGTGAGATAAAGAATCTGAGTCCATGTTGACACAAAAGAGTTATTGAATCAGTCAGTTCTAGAGTTGTCCATATTACATTTGCCATTTTTGAAATAAAGTATTTTTGTATTGTTGAAGCTATTTTGAAATGGTATTTCTGTAATCTATGAACAAGAAGATCATACTAAATGAAACACATCACTAGAGTTCAGCAATGAAGCTTGTATTGCTATTTAAAAAAGAATAGCAGTATTTTATTTCTAACTGGTAAAATCTACTTTATGTGGGATATAAATTATTATAATGACTGTACTTTAAAAAATTTAAAATAAACCATTTTTTCTTAAAACAATAGGATAAATGTTATTCATTTTTCTATTCCGGACATTATGTATGAGTATTAAAATCATGTAAAGCATAGTCAGAAGAAATAAAAATATATGTAGTATTTGGAGAAAAAAACAAGTGCGGCGATTTGTCAATGTTGCTGATGACAGAAATACACAGTGTAATTGTTTTCAAATTGGAAAATTCAATACAGTTGAAAATAGTGATTTTGATTAAAAGATAAAAATATTGTCACACTATGATTGGCAAATTTCTCTCGAACAGGACAAAGAAAACAATAACTATAAAGGAGAGAAAGAGATTTTCCAATGGTATTTCATGAAATTTAAAACTTAATTTCAGCAAAAGACAGCATTTACAATGACTGGGAGAAGATACTTACAATATATATATGTAGAAAAAGCTAATATTGATTATATATATAAATAGCTCTCAGAAATGGTTAAGAAAGACCCAATACAAATAATCAAGATACTTGAACAGATACAGTTCCAAAATATTTCAAGTTTCCAGTAAGTATATGAAAAGTGCTCAAAGTAATTTCTTTCAGGTTAAATGTAAATTAAAATAAATAAAATACTATTACAAACCCAAAATGGTTAAAAAATAAAAATACCAGAAACGTTTAATAATGGTAAAGATGTAAAGCAACTGGGAATCTCATAAATTGCATGTAAATTAATGTAAATCAGCAAAACCACTTGGGTAACTGGACATATTTATCAAGCCTAAAGGATATGCTTACCCTATAATCTGTCAAATCTGCTTTTCCATTTATACCTCTGGTGGGCAGAATAATGACCTACCTTCCAAAAAAAAAAAAAAAAAAAAAGGTCCGTGAATATGCTTACATTACATGGCAAAACAGACTTTGCAAATATGATTAAGGTAAGGAACTTGAGATGGATTATCTGGGAGTGCCCAATGTAATCAATGTAATCAAAAGTGTCTTTATAAAATTGAGAGGGTTAGGAGTGTGAGTGTATCACAATGTGACTCATTGTTTGCTTTAGGATGAAAGGACAAAGAGCTAAGGAATGGGGACAGCCTGTAGAAGCTGGAAAAGGCAAGAAAACAACATTTTCCTTACAGCTTGCAGAAAAAATGTAGTATAACCAACATGTTTGTTTTAGCACAATGGGACACATTTTGGTCCTCTGACTCCTATCAATTAAATGCCTTGATCTCTGTCCTCTTGTTCTAATCATCATTCTTGTAGTTTCACCTATATGTTTGTCATGCTTTGGTCAATGACCACTCTTCCCAAGCTTAACTGTATAATTCTCTTTTAAAATAATTTAATTCAGTAAGTCTAGTTGGTGCAACCAGATTCTTACTGCCTTGGATTAATCCCAAAGAGAGCTGATGTTCACAAACTAAGACATAAACAGTTTATTTATATCATACCACATCAAATTTAATTAATCAACATGATGCTTTTCTTTAAAACACTGTTTATTTTTCATAGCTTTCAGAATTTATATACTTGATTTATTTCCTTACATGAATGAAGGTCTAAGTATTAGAAGCTAAAACATTGCAATTCACTTCATTTGGATTTGCCAATAAACTTCATGGCTGTTGTAAAAATAAAGTTTTACTCTTTTACCTGCTCATCTAGGACAACTCTGTGCCATCTTTCTATTGTGCCAACATGTTCAGATGATGGCAAATTTACGACTCTTTTCCAATAAATGCCTTATGTTCTACTGCATAATATTTTATAATCCATTCCAGATCATTATAATAAAAGTTTCTTTTCATAAAAAATGTTATGCCAAAGTTTAGGTTCTTTGTCTTCTAACTCTCTGTCATTGAATTCTGACTTAATTGCTGATGCTTTCTATAATATGCAAAATTCCTCATTTTATGTTCTTCAAATTTTACCCTATTTTACACATTAGGCTGATAGCCTTTCTTACACTGAATATATTAAGTCTCTTATTTTATCTACTTGGATGATGTAAAATAAATTTTGTATTGTAAGCTAGTAATTAGAAATAAATTCCACCAAGAATAAGAACTCAAAGTGAACATTCACCATTATCATTACGGTAAGCTGTTTCCCCTGCATATTCACTGCAAAAGATTCATCTCAATGAGTGATTTTTTTTTTTTTTAACTTATGGGCACAAAGCAGACTTTTTATCTCAATGGAAACACTTTGTGAGAAACACTGACTTACACATTTCTTTCCTCAAGTGTAAATAAACATTCACTTAATACACTGTGGTATTAAACCCTGAAATTCCTATGTGTTAACAATTAAACATAGTTATTGACATGAGTGATGAGTGATTTGTGTTTAAAAAAAAACACAAAAACCTATGACTTTGAAATTATTTTGTGTAAACATCATATTCAACAAAAGAACAGAGCTTCAAAAAGCAGGGTTTTTTTACTATAACAAGTCATTGCAAACTTATTAACTCTATAATTAGTTACATATCAAAAAGTAGATTCTGTGATTTTCTCTTAGAAAATGAAGACATTTCTCTTAGAATTATTATATTTAAAATAAGCTCTTCTTTCTAGTTGACTATAATTCAGCTTTTAAGTTCTATATGACTATAGGTAAGGAACTTGAATTGCCTATTCCTTATTGAATTAGCTATGATATATATTTGTGTGTGTCCTGCATAATAAAATTTAACATCTCAATATTTCTGGAATATAACACAAAACAACTTAATACAGCATCTGTATTTTTGAATTATTGGAATTTTAGATACTCAACACATGCTAATATCTGTTCAGCCTAACACAGATAGTAGTGTCAAGCCTTGATATAAATGAAAAATGCCATCATCTATATCAGTATATTTGTGTATCTATACATGTATGTGCATTTTATATATCTATTAAACTCTATTCTCTGTCTTTCCTTCTGCCTAGCTATCTTCTATCTACCTATCATATATCTATCAATCTATCTAATCGATCATCTATTATCTATCTTTCTACATATCTATTTCATCCTTCTGTCTATCCATCCATATATATCTTATAAAAAGGCCTTATATTAGAAAATTTTGCAAAATTCATTTTTGTCGAATATCATCTATTATTAGTACTGGCTATAATAGAATGAATATAGGAAATTGGAGCAATCTGTAGTTTCCCAGTTTCCTAAGTTGGATGCAGCAGTTAACTGATAGATAGGAGGATAGAACATGTGAATTACCTTTAATCAGCTTTGAATTATAGAAAAAAGTTCTAGATTCTAAAAGATCAATTATTTAATTACCTAATAAGTAACTAATAACAATCTTAGCACACCACACTGGAATTATATTTAAATTGGAAAACTTTTTTGTTTGTTTGTTTAAGTTTTTACTTAAATTCCAATTAGTTAACATATAGTGTGATATTACTTGTTTCAGGAATAGAAGTTAGTGATTGACCACCTACACGTAATACCCAGTATTCATCACAACCAGAACCCTCATTAATAGCCATCATCCATTTAACCCATTCCCCCCCGCTCCATTCACCTTCAGTTTGTCCTCTACTGTTAAGAGTCTGTTTTACAGTTTTCCTTTTTTTTTCACCCTTATGTTCATATGTTTAATTTCTTAAATTCCACATATAAGTGGAATCATTTGGTATTTGTTTTTCTCTGGCTTACTTATTTCACTTATCATAATATACTCTAGCTCCATCCACATCATTGCAAATAACAAGGTAAGGTTTCATTCTTTTTGATGGCTGAGTAATATTCCAGTGTGTGTGTGTGTGTGTGTGTGTGTGTGTGTGTGTGTGTGTGTGTGTATCACATATTCCTTTTTTTAATAATTTTCTTTTTTTTAAGATTTTATTTATTTATTTGACAGGTAGAGATCACGAGTAGGCAGAGAGGCAGGAAGAGAAAGAGAGGGTGATAGCAGGCTCCCTGCTGAGCAGAGAGCCAAATGTGGGGCTCCATCCCAGGACCCTAAGATTATGACTTGAGCTGAAGGCAGAGGCTTAACCCACTGTGCCACCCAGGTGCCCCTGTATCACATCTTCTTTATCCATTCATCTGTCAGTAGACACTTCTGCTTATCCATAATTTGCTATTGTTGATAATGCTGCTATAAACATTGGGGTGTATGTATCCTTCTGTATCAGTATTTTTGTAGCTTTGAGTAAACATCTAGCAATGCCATAGTTGGGTTGTAGAGTAGTTTTATTTTTTAACTTTTTGAAGAACTCCCATACTGTTTTCCAGACTGGGTGGAGTAGTTTTTGCATTCCTACTAAAAGTGCAAAGGATTCCTCTTTTTCCACATCCTTGCCAGCATCTGTTATTTCCTGTGTTGTTAATTTTAGCCATTCTGATATATGTGAGGTGGTATCTCATTATACTTTTGAGTTGTATTTCTCTGATGATGAATGATATTGAGCATCTTTTCATGTATCTGTTGGCCATTTGTATGTCTTCTTTGGTAAAATGTCTAGTCCTGTCTTCTGACCATTTTTAAGTTGGATTTGGTTTTTGTTTTTTGATTTTTTTGGGGGGGCATTGAGTTTGGTAAATTTTTATGGATTTTGAACACTAACCCTTTATCAGATGTGTCATTTGTGAATATCTTCTCTCATTCCTTAGGTTGCCTTTTAGTTTTTCTCATTAATTCCTTTGCTGTGCAAAAGGGTTTTATCCCAATGAAATCCAAATAGTTTTTTGTTTTGTTTTGTTTTTTAGTTTTTTTTGCTTTTGCTTCTCTTGCCTCAGGAGATGCAACTTCTGGTAAGAAGTTGCTATGGCTGATGTCAAAGAGGTTACTATCTGTGGTATTCTCTAGGATTTTGATGGTTTCCTGTCTCATATTTGGGTCCTTCATCCATTTTGACTTTATTTTTGTGTATGGTGTAAGAAAGGAGTCCAATTTCATTCTTTTGCATGTTGCTGTCCAGGGGAAACTCTCTTGCTTTCTTAATGAGCCCCTAATGTTTACTTTTTGGCTAAGCTTTCTAATGGTTAAAACACCATAGGATATTTTAACCTGTTTTCCACTGTCACATTTGAATAAAACCCACTAAACTAAATTTTATCAAACAAAATTGAATTCACTACTTTTATTATAACATAGAAGAATTACTGCCATGACATTGCCTCAGTAATGTCTCAAAAGGAGGAATTTGGTAAAAGGTTTGTAGAGTTTGGGGGTCTGAATGTGAAGGTTCCAGGGCAGATCACAAACTGATTAGGGCTGGGCAAATTTCCTAATAGAATATGTAAGATTGGTGAACTCAGTAGGGTGAAAAATCTCGAAGAGGGTTGTGATGAGCAAATTTTTGTCCTGAAAAGTGAGCAGTTTGTTAGCTAAGGAAACTGTTGTCAAGAATAGAAAGGTACTTGGCCAAGTGAATGCATAATTTGCCTACAAATTTTATTTACCAGATCTTTTACAGCAAAGAGTGGTTATTTACTGGTTTACAATCTGATCATCCTGGTGAAGAATTCTGAGAGCAAGCTGTTAAGTGAGGTCAACATAGGTCATCTCAGTTCTTCTGTTAGTTGAGTTTAAGTAGATCATCTCAGTTTTCTGTCATTCATTCATTCTTTATCTGAAACTGAAATTTCAGGCACTATTATCTAGGTATGTACTCAATTCAAATCTGCACTGCTGTTTGAAGTGGTAGACTATATATCAAGTTCCCCATGATGGCTGTTTGAACATCTATAAACAACAAATATTCCAGTTCTAATTGTCTATTTGTTGGATTATCTGTTTTTTGGGGGGTTGGGGAGAATTACTTTTTTTTTTTTTTTGGTTTGGTCTGTGGCTGTACAACAATATTTAAGGCTTAATGACTGAAGTGTATATCTAAGATAATTACCCTATTTTCTAAATACTAGAACAATTAGAGGAAGTTTCCTTATTTGATATGTCTGTTTAAGAAAACACACTCATTTTACTAATTTCATATTTTTATTCAAAATTTTAGTAGCATGAAGATTGCAAAATGATCCCTCAGAAAATAATATACCAAATTCTTGACAAATGCCTATTGAGGTTTACTTTGGGAAACTAAAAGAATATCGAAGTATTTATATATTTACTGCAACTTGTATAATTCTGTGGTCTTGGAAGTAATGTCCATACTGTAAGGGTCTTGTTTTAACCTTAAAATGGCAACATGTAACTATTCTGTCTTTCTGAGACTTTCTATATTGATTGAGTCATATACTTTGAATTTCTCCCTATCTTGTATAGGTTTTATAAAATCTTTCAGCAATGACTCTTTCTTTGTTCATGCTAAAACTAGATTTGAAGTCACAAAGGTCTTGCTCTGCTTTTAAGCAAGTTTAACTTTAAGAGGACATTGGATTTGGGATGTTTCTGATTGACCCAGGGGGGGAAAAAAAAAAGTTTAAAAGAGAAGATGTAAATTGAGGGTAATGGTAGATTATAGACTGGGAGAATGGAATGAAGAGCAGGTTCAAGTTGTATTTTGAGGATATCTTAAGGCTATTAAAAATGGCATAATATGAGTTTGTTTTGGAAACTTCTTCATAATGAAAATAAAGGATGTTTAGGTTATTGATCCTTTTTTCTGTTATTTTTCAAACATTTTCATTCATATCAAAAGTTCTCCAGTGTGACCACTGTAATTCCAGATCATATTTGGTGACATCATGCCACTTAGAAAGAGTAAGCACATGATATAAATTTATAGAAGCATGAGTTCAGGCCAGAGGTGGCAAGGACTTAGCCTAAAATGAATCAGGCACTTTTGGTCATATATGTTGTTTGCTTCCTTGGTGTCTTGGCCCCAAACTAATGATGAGCTGTCTAAAATTTCAGTATACCCTCACCCCCCAATTTTAAAGACCAGTAGAAAAGATATTTAGAGAGGAGATCTCTTCTGGAATCAGGTTCTCACAAAGAAAAAAAAAAAAAGACAAAAATATGTACATTTTCAAAGTTTTTTTTTAATATATATTTTTTAAATTTATTTGTTAGAGAGAGAGAGAGAGTGAGCACAGGCAGACAGAGTGGCAGGCAGAGGCAGAGGGAGAAAAAGGATCCCCGCCGAGCAAGGAGCCCGATGTGGGACTCGATCCCAGGACACAGGGATCATGACCTGAGCTGAAGGCAGCCGCTTAACCAACTGAGCCACCCAGGCGTCCCAACATTTTCAAAGTTTTCAGGTGAACCCAATGTAGAATTTTTCCTAAAAATATAGTAAAAATGAAAGAAGATGGGATCGGGAGGGAGAAAAACCAAAAGAGACTCTTAATGTCATAAAACAAACTGAGGGGGGTGGGGGGAAGAGGGGTTGGGTGAGGGTGGTGGGGTTACATCATATGTTTAAATAAAGCTTAAATAAAGTAAAAAAAAAAAAAAATCCTCTACTCACAGAAAAAAAAAAAATATATAGATTCCAGTCTGAAAAAACTTTCTGATCTTGTTATCATCAAGGCCAGCCTAAGGGATGTTTGTATCATGTCCTTACCTGTACTCTGTCCTTATAGACTCAAAGCACAAAGAGATTAAGGAAGACAAATATTAATAACTCACTCATAAGATGGCAGATTTTCATTCAGAAGACTTTTCAAATGTTACTGAATAACCAATCTCACAAAAGAGAGTTCCTCATTTTTTCCACACAAAATAAATCCAATGTTCTGCATCTCAGTCAAAAGGAATTAAAGCTAGATAAGACAGGGGACCTACCTTATCATCATGGTCAGAGACACCTGCCCTGTAATGAGAGGAGTAGTGATTGGAGCAGTGTCTGAAGGCCATAGAACACCAGTGATCAATGACAGTCATCAGAAATTAAGGAGAAGCAAGGAAGGATCTTCTCTGAGACCTTAGAGAGAGCATGGCCCTGTCAACACCTTCACTTCAGAATTCTAGCCTCTAGTATCATGATAGAATAAATTTATTTTTTTTAATATTTTATTTATTTATTTATTTGACAGTCAGAGATCTCAAGTAGTCAGAGAGGCAGGCAGAGAGAGAGAGGAGGAAGCAGGCTCCCCACCAAGCAGAGGGCCCAATGCGGAACTTGATCCCAGAACCCTGAGATCATGACCTGAGCCGAAGGCAGAGGCCTAACCCACTGAGCCACCCAGGCGCCACACAGTTTGCCCTCCTTAATGGTTCAGTAATTTGTTTTTTGTAACACAAAATTTGTTACAGTAACACTCCGACACTAGTATAAATATAAGAAGTTTTCTGAAGCAAGCAGTGAAATTATTTATTGGATTTGTTGATTTTTATTCATATTTTCTAGAGCAATAATTTTGTAGAACAAACAGTTAAATCACATTGACATAGATGTCCTCAGATCTCAATCCCAAAAATTGTTATGTTGAAGCTGATAGACTTAGTTCTTATCAACTATCTTGGCATCATGTGTTTGGAAAAATTATTGCATCACTTATTAAACGTGATAATCAGAATCATATAGAAAGTATAAATGCATACACACACAGACACACACACAGACACATACACTTTCCCAGGACTCACCCTCAGATATGATGAATGGCAATAATACAGTGGCTTCTTTTCCAAATGTAAAATATTCCTTGAAATCAGAGATAATAAGCAGTTTTTATTGATTAACTTATAAAATACCCCTTTACCAAGAATAAATCATAGGCTATTTTTAAATAATATTTTTCATGCTCCAGCAATGTCCCACTTTTTACAAAAACTAATTATAGCTTCCCTTCAAGTTGTTTTATTTCTATGAGACATCATAATTACATGTAATTTTATACATACACACACACATATATATATGCCTGTATGTATATATATAAGAAATTAGATAATGAGATCCAGCATGAAAAATGTATCATTTAAAGTTTCTCCAAAGTAACTAAAATATTTTTAGAGTATGTTTCCAAATTTTGATTTTATAGAGTATATTAAATAATTGATTTGACTCATTCTCTTTAGACTTTGAGCTACTGGATTCATAGGAAACTCCTAAATCTATAATACTGCCACCATTGTCCTATTTATTTGTTTATTTATTTGACAGAGAGACACAGCAAGAGGGGAACACAAACAGGGGGAGTGGGAGAAGGAGAAGTAGGTCTTCTGCTGAGCAGGGAGCCTGATGCAGGGCTCCATCCCAGGACCCTGGTATCATGACCTGAGCTGAAGGCAGAGAGACACTTAAGGACTGAGCCACCCAAGCACCTCTCCTACTATTCTTCATACCTTATATTTTGCACATACCACACTGTTTATATAGTGGTACCCATGTTTTTGTGAAGGTAGTCTCCCTAGACATATCTTCTAAGTAGTCTCTTTTTAATCAATAATTTTATGCTGACGGTCATAGAGCTCTGTATTTGGGGCCATATCATTTAATCTAAATTGCTTATGATTCTTTATGGGGTATCCTCAAATCTTTGCTTCTCTTGCCACCAGTGAAACTCCTATATCCACAAGTTTAATGGATGTGACAGTTAATAGAAGTACTGATCTTAAGTTTTAGCTCTATCTAAAAAAATATATTTAAGCCTCCCTCTTTTTTCTTCCTTCCCCTATGTTCATCTGTTTTGTTTCTTAAATTCTGCATGAGGGAAATAACATAGTATTTTTTTCTCTCTCACTGATTTACTTGCTTCTCCATCCACATTGTTGCAAATGGCAAGATTTCATTCATAATAGCTGAGTAATGTTCCATTGCACGTGTGTGTATGAGTATGTGTGTATATATGTATGTGTATGAGTATGTGTGTATATATGTATGTGTATGCATGTGTGTGTGTGTGTGTGTGTGTGTGTGTATCACACCTTCTTTACCCATTATTAACTATAGAGAACAAATTGAGGGTTACCGGAAGGGAGACAGTTGAGGGGTTGGCTAAATGGGTGATAGGCATTAAGGAGGGCATTAAGGATGAATACTGGGTGTTACACATAAGTAGTTAATCACTAAATTTTACTTAACCAATATTACATTATGTGTTAACTAAGTAGAATTTAAATAAAAACTTCAAACAAAAAATAAGAGGGGCGCCTGGGTGGCTCAGTGGGTTAAAGCCTCTGCCTTCGGCTCAGGTCATGATCCCAGGGTCCTGGGATCAAGCCCCGCGTCAGGCTCTCTGCTCGGTGGGGAGCCTGCTTCCCCCCCCCCCCGCCTGCCTTTCTGCCTACTTGCGATCTCTGTCTGTCAAATAAATAAATAAAATCTTTAAAAAAAAAAAAGAGTCACTTTTTAATCAGTTTTTGATTTAAGGTGAGAACCTTTTTACATTCAAGAAGGAATGTAAAATGCACGCCTATCCCTTGCTTCATTGTTACTCGTTTTTAATTCTCATAGGCTCTCTTTAAGACTGAGAAGTCCATATTGTCTTTCTAACACTTAGATGATTCCCAATTTCTCTCTCCTATAAAATACATTTTCAGGGTGCCTGGTTGGCTCAGTGGGTTAAAGCCTCTGCCTTTGGGTCGGGTCATGATCCCAGAGTCCTGGGATTGAGCCCCACATTCCAAATTGGCTCTCTGCTCAGCAGGGAGCCTGCTTCAGCCTCTCTCTCTACCTGCCTCTCTGCCTACTTATGATCTCTCTCTCTCTGTCAAATAAACAAATAAAATCTTAAAAAAAAAAATAAAATACATTTTCACCACTTCCTAGTGGACCAGTAGTCTACCAGTTTGAGATCTGGGATTTTATGCTTCATATATTTTTGGAACTGGGGACCAGAGACAGTAAATAGAAGAACAAAAATAACAGATGTTCATTTACGGGGCAGTGGAAGAGTGGAAGAAGGATATTTGGGTTGGAGCAGACTGGTAGAGAAAAACAAAGCTGGAAAATGTAAATCTTGCCTGACATTAGAGTGTCCTCTTCTACTATAAACAAAATATTCTTTAGGACTAGGAAGCTAACATCTCTCTCTCCTGATTCTGTGCTTTCTGACTAAGAATTAGAGAGTCATATATTTAAAATAGTGATGGAAAAAGATGGGTGGAAAAATAAGGAGAAAACTTATATTTGTAAAAGCTTGATGGCTTTGTAATTATGTTGGAGGAGGTAATTTGAAAGGATGGCATAAAAGAACACAGCTGGATAGGATAAGAATGCAGGTCCTAAAGCACTCAATTTTGTGCTTGTCTTTGTCTAAACCACTTAACTGGTATCAGTATTAGAGAAACCCATGCATATCCTATACCTGAACTTGTAGCTGATATTGGACAAACATTAACCTAGGCAATCCTAGCCTAAATCAGACTAATTCTATGTGAACAAAATGCAAGAATTGATATTTTTAATGTAAGAGTATAAAAACAGAGGTTATGATTTTGCTGAGAGCAGTGTGAGAAGAAAACCTTATAGATTTCATATTTTTATAAAATATTTTCCATCATGCCTGCAATCCACTTATTATGGACATCATAATTCACAGTATTTCCATGTTATGTAAATGTTATTGAATATGTTAGATTAATTTAGTGGAGTGTTTAAAATATTCAAGTTATGCATTCCAAAATTATAGTCAATAATAAAAGCAATATTTATATTTATCTTATAATTAGTAATACATATTTTCACAAACACAACCATTAAGGTTTAACTTTGTTAATTGCATATGAAAATTAGTTTTTTGTTTATCAGTCTTTTTTCACATTACATTGTATGTTAGAAAAAAATTGCTTTAACATTGTTTTAGTTCAGGGGCACCTGGGTGTCTCAGTGAGTTGAACTTCTGCCTTTGGCTCAGTTCATGATCTCAAGGTCCTGGGATCTAGCCCCAGGTCGAGCTCTCTGCTCAGAGGGAGCCTGCTTCCCCTTCTGTCTGCCTCTCTGCCTACTTTTGATCTCTTTCTCTGTGTCAAATAAAAAAATAAAATCTTAAAAAAAGAACATTGTTTTAGTTCAAACTACAAAAGAAAAAAGAGAAAAATTATTATTATTCTACTTGTAATTAGTGATTGAGAATTTTTTAAAGGTCTTGAATTTGTGAATGGAGAGACACAATTTTAAAATTGCTATTTTAAAGATAATCTAAAATGGTAACTGTCACTAAACCAATTTTTAGTTCTCCAAAGCAGGTTTAAAGTAGTGAACATTTAAATTCTAATATTTAGTGCATATTTTTTAGGAGGGATGATAGGTGTAAGTATTTCACCTAAAACAAAATAGAGCACTATTTTTAGCTGCCTGAAAAGCTGCTTTTCCCTATTCACAAAGCAACTCATATAATCAATTTTAGAACTTAATAATATTGCTTGAGTAATAGAAATATAGGAAGCAAGACTAAAGAAAATCAAGTGAATGTAATAGTGCACTTTGCTTTTGCAATTGGACAGGTAATTATTATTTCTTAAGAGGCCATAGTCCAGAAATTTAAAAAAAAATAAAATTAAATTTAGAAATCTTAATTAAAAAAATTAATGGTTTTATTATAAAGAATTGGCAAAAAGACTTTTGTCGAATGATAGTAGCATATTATTGGATTTTACATGAAAATTAGGATATCTTTTCCCTATAATTTAGCTGAATTTCTGATAGTTTAAAAAAGTATTAATATATAATTTGAAAACACTTTGAAAATATTCTATACTATTAATGTAGTATTTGCCATTTAAAAAAATCCACAATATCTATTCTTGAAACGTGTAAAAATAGCAATGTAAGCCAATACTTATTACAAAGATACTAATATAGTATATATAAAGTATTGGTGTGTCATAATGTTATCATTATTAACTGATACTTCTATTCAAAAACAGTGAAGAGTATTTTATTGCTAAAAATTTAATATGCTTTAAAATTTTACATACACAAAAACACATTTTAATTGAGGTAACATTTACATACAGTGAAATGAACAAATCTTAAATGTATTAGTGAAGAATTTTTAAAAAATGCATAGACCTTGTAAAAAATACAAACCTATCAAGAAACAAAACGTCTGTCAGCCTAAAAGCTACCGTGTGACTCTCCCAGTCAAAATTCCACTCAAAAAACACTCAGACACTAAATTATTTCAACATTAGCTAGTTTTATTTATTCTATAAATTCCAATAAATGGAATAATACATTTTTAATCTTTTAAAATTTGCTTCTTTTCAATGTTTTCCATAGTTATTCATATTGTTGTGTATATCAATATTTTAGTCCCATGGGTACTGAGTATCAGTCTTCCATATGAATTTGCCACATTTTTATTGTTGGTTCACCAGTTGATGGATATTCTATAATGGTAAATGCTGCACATGCAATTGAGAATAGTGTAAGTTTTAGTTATTGTTTTTACTGTCCTTTATTTGTCAAGTTAATTGATAATTGTTCAGATGTTTCATAGCTGTTCTATGTTGTTGTTTTTTTTCTCTTAGAATTCTTTCAAGCATAGAGATAAGGATGAAATCAATTTTTCAAATATAATTGTCTATTTCCTTCTCCAGTTCTTTTGGGTTTTGTTTTAGATATTCAGAATCTCTGTATTTGGACAAATTGATTTGATTGGTAGATCTACGTAAGTAATCAATTATTGCATCATTACACAGTGGCCCTTGAAACCTATTCTTGGGAGTCCTTGTTTTGAAGTCTGCTTTCCTAGTTTATTATAGTCATTCAGATTTTGCCATGATTAGTATTTCTACTCTATTACTGTTAATCTATTTTAATATTTATACAGCATCTCTTATGATTAACATAATTACTTTTCCTTTTTAAATGCAGTTTCATAAGCTTTTCCTTTTAATTGTGATATGGTTCCGCTTACATTTAATGTTAGCTGCTTTCATGGTTTGGATTAGCTCTGCTGTCTTACTCTTTTTTGTCTTGTTTTGTTTGGCACCTCTGGTGTTCAGTCCCCTTTCTTCCTTTTATTAACCCACATTTTGGGTTAATCAATTATTTCTTAGTATTATATTTTATTTCTTTTATTTTTTTTCAGCCAAAGTTATTTGTGTGTGTATTAACATGAATTTATTTTATCCTAGGGCTTAAATATGCCTTTAACCTAATACCATCTTTTATGAAAGAATTTTATATTACTTCAGGTGAAAAGTAAGAACACTACAGCAATATACTTTCATTTACTGCATTAAGTCTTTGTAATTCCATCTGGTATTGTGAACTTCCTCCTGCAATAGTTTGAGACAGATCGATGTTA
Source organism: Taxidea taxus jeffersonii (assembly GCA_003697995.1). Taxonomy (NCBI): domain Eukaryota; kingdom Metazoa; phylum Chordata; class Mammalia; order Carnivora; family Mustelidae; genus Taxidea; species Taxidea taxus. The sequence continues at coordinate 106,312 of ML109979.1, read as the reverse complement.
ATTCTGTTTGGTAGGATTCACTGGTGAAGTCATCTGGAACTGGACCTTTCTTTGTTGAAGGGTTTTGATTACTGACTCAATCTCCTTCCTCATCATTGGCCTACTCCAATTTTCTAATTATTCATGATTTATTCTTGGTAGGTTGTATATTTCTACTAATTTCTCTAATTTTTCCAAGTTCTCCAATTTGTTGGCATATGATTGTTCAGAGTGGTCTCTTGGAATCCTTTGTATTTTCGCGGTTTTAGTTAATGTTTCTTTCATTTCTGTTTTTATTTATTTGAGTCATCTTTTTTTTCTTAGTCTAGCTAAATGTTTGTCAATTTAGGTGATCTTTTCAAAAAACAGCTCTTGGTTTCATTAAACTATTGTTTTTCTAGTCTCTGTTTCATTTATTTCTGCTTTAGTATTCGTTATTTCCTTTCTTTGGCTAAGTTTGGGCTTGGTATTTTTTTGTTGTTGTTTCTGTTTTTATATTTTGTACTAGTTACTTGAAATGTGAAGTTATGTTGTTTATTTCAGATCTTTTTTTCCTTAATATAGGTATTTGTCATTCTAAATTTCCCTCTTACAAGTGCTTCTGCAGAACCCCATACATTTTGATATATAGTATTTCCATTTCATTTGTCTGAAGATAATTTTGATTTTCTGTTTGATATTTTCTTTGATCAATGGTTTTTGAGGAGTATATTATTCAATTTCTACATATTTGTGAATTTTTTAAAATTTTCTTTCTGTTGAGTTCTAGTTTCATATCATTGTGATTGGAAAAGATACATCATATGACTTTATTCTTCTTAAATTTGCTAAGATTTGTTTAGTGACCTACCATATAATCTATCGTAAATAATGTTTCATGTGTGCTTGGGAAGAATGTGTATTCTGCTATTGTTAGATGGGATGTTTTGTATATATTTGTTAGGTCCATTTGGTTTAAAGTATAGGTCACGTCTAACATTTTCTTGTTGATTAAAAAAAAATAAGCTCAATTTAGTTAAAATAAAGTGTATTATTAGTTTTGGGGTAGAATTTAGTGATTCATCAGTTGCATATCAACCAATGCTCAGGGGCACCTGGATGGCTCAGTTGTTAAGTGTCCACTTTCAGCTCAGGTCATGATCTCAGGGTCCTGGGACTGAGCCCCACATTGGGCTCCCTATTCATTGGGAAGCCTGCTTCTCCCTCTTCCTCTGCCTGCTTGTATTCCTTTTTGCACTGTCTCTCTCTGTGTCAAATAAATAAATAAAATAAATAAAATCTTAAAAAAATACTGCTCATTACGTTAAGTGATGTTCTTAATACCCATCACCCAATTACCCCATCTCCCACCTCCTTTCTATCAACCCTCAGTTTGTTTCCTATAGTTAAGAGTCTCTTATGGTTTGCCTCCATCTCTGTTTTTATCTTATCTTATTTTTTTCTTCCTCTCCCCTATGTCTATCTGTTTTGTTTCTTAAATTCTATATATGAATGAAATCATATGGTATTTGTCTTTTCATGACTGATTTATGTTGCTTACCAGTATACCTTCTAGTTCTATCCACATTGTTTCAAATGGCAGGATTTCATTCTTTTTTATGGCATATATATATATATATTAACATATATATATAAATATATATATATATATATTACACACATACCACGTCTTCTTAATCCATTCACCTGTTGATGGATATCTGGGATCTTTCCGTATTTTGGCTATTGTTAACATTGCTGCTATAAACATTGGGATCTGTATGACCCTTCGAATCCACTATGTATGTATCCTGGATAAATACCTAGTAGTACAATGGCTGGGCTGTAGGGTAGCTCTATTTTTAACTTTTTGAGGAACCTCCACAATGTTTTCCAGAGTGGCTGTACCAGCTTTCATTCCCACCAACAAGGTAGGAGGATTCCCATTTCTCCACATCCTTGCTAACATCCCTTGTTTTCTAAGTTGTTCATTTTAGTTATTCTGACTGGTGTGAGGTAGTATCTCATTGTGGTTTTGATTTGTATTTCCCTGATGCTGAGCATTTTTTCATGTATCTGTTAGCCATTTGTATGTCTTCTTTGGAGAAATGTCTGTTCATGTTTTCTGTCCATTTCTTGACTGGGTTTTTTGTTTTATGGGTATTGATTTTGATTAGTTCTTTACAGATTTTGGATACCAGCCCTTTATCAGATATGTCATTTGTGAATATATTCTCCTATTCCTTACGTTGCCTTTTAATATTGTTCCTTGTTTCCGTTGCTGTGTAAAAGGTTTTTATCCTGATGAAATCCCAATAGTTCATTTTAAAAAAATTATTATTATTTTTGACAGAGATCACAAGTAGGCAGAGATGCAGGCAGAGAGAGGGGGTAGGGGAAGCAGGCTCCCCATTGAGCAGAGAGCCCAATGTGGGGCTTGATCCCAGGACCTGGAGACGACCTGAGCTGAAGGCAGAGGCTTTAACCCACTGAGCCACCCAGGCGCCCCTCAATAGTTCATTTTTGCTTTTGTTTCCCTTACCTATGGAGACATGTCTTGCAAGAAGTTGCTGTAGTCAAGGTCAAAGAGGTTTCTGCCTTTGTTCTCCTCTAGGATTTTGATGGATTCCTATCTAACATTTAGGTATTTCTTCCATTTTGAGTTTATCTTTGTGTATAGTGTAAGAAAGTAGTAGTCCAGTTTTATTCTTTTGCAGAATATAGTTGTTGTTGTTGTTATTTTTAATCTATTCAGCCACCACACATCTTTTGATTGCAGAATTCATTCCATTTATATTTAGAATAATTATTGATAGGTAAGAACTTACAAATAGATTTTTTTTTTTTCGGGATTTGTTGCATTCTTTTGTTGCTTTCAACTTCTCTTCCTGCCTTCCTTCGTGAATTGATGATTTTTCTTAGTGGTACACTTTGATTCCCTTCTTCCCTCCTCCTTATCTTATATGAATCTACTGTACATTTTTGCTTTGTCCTTACCATGAAGCTTATCTAAAACATGTTATATATATAATAGTCTACTTTATACTGATAAAAATTTCAAAGGTGTATGAAAGGTTTACTTTTTTACTTCCCTCTTTTACATTTTTGATGTCATTATTTGCATATTTTTATTTTTGTACCTAATAACAAATTGCTGTAGCTGTAGCTATTTTTTAACACTTTTGTCTTTTAACCTGTATACCAGAGTTAAGTTGTTAACACATCACCAAATTATAACATTAATGTGTTCTGAATCTGACTATAGGCTTATCTTTAGCACTTTGTATGATGTTTTCATGTTTCTATTGTAATAATTAGTGTACTTTCAGTTTGAATAACTTTTAACGTACTTTATAAGGCACATATAGTGGTGAACATGTCATCTTTTGTTTATTAGGGAAAATCTTCTTCATGTCTGAAATACAGTTTTTGCTGGGTAAAGTGGTCATAGTTGGCATTTTCTTTCTTTCAGCATTTTGTAAATATCATCCCATTTTCTGCTGGACTGCAAGGTTTCCATTGAAAAACCCACTGATGGCCATACGTGTGGGGGGGGGGCTTCTTTTGTATGAGAGAGGTAAATTTCTGTCTTTGTCTTTGTTTTCAGAGAGTTATATTATCATGTGTCTTGACCATTCTGAACTGAAATTTTCAGGTAACCCATTAGCTTCATGAAACTGGATGTTCAGATTTCTCCTCATGTTTGGGATATTTCAGGCATCATTTATTTAAATAAACTCTCTACTCTTTTCTCCTTTGCTTCTCTTTGTGGGACTCCAGTAATGCTTACATTATCTTGATATTATATTGAGTCTGCCAATGAGACACTTGTAGAAAGAAAGCCAGTGAAGTCTTCAGGGATTCTGTGGCAGCTGTGCTGGCTCTTGGTTCTCTCTTCAGTGGCAAAATCTACTGAATTTGTCAGTAGAGCAGGTTTGTGTGAACCACAATTTCTTCCCCTTTATGGATGCTATTAATAGTCCCTGCTTTCCTTTCTGATTTTAGCCGTCTTTACACATCTCAGCTTCACCAGTGTGGGAAGAATGAAACTGAAGTCAGACCTCATGCAGTGTCCTGACATGCTGAATATGCTGGTCACTCATCCTGCTTTTCCATTAATGGAGATGAATACTCTTCCTAGCTGGAAAGTTTCCTCTTGGCAATGAGCAATGTCATCTTGAGGGATAGGACAGTGAAGGGAAAATGAAGCTGTCTTCTTTCTCTTTTTGTGTAGTAATTCTCACTTTTTTTTTGCACCATTGTATTGCTAAAATTTATTAAGTGGACTCTAGAGTTCCTCAAGGGTTGTTTTTGTTTATGGATAGATATTTAATTGTTGATCTTTGTCAGGGGACAAAAAGCCCGGTGTTGTCTCCTGTGTCACCATATTGGTATTTGGTACCTGCTTTTTTTTTTTTTTTCTTTATGACACTTACCCCTTTCCACTGGCTGTCTTATCCTAGAATGGTGACCACTGAAAAGGTGACCAAGTGGGAGCAGGGCATTATACTCACTATTGTATTAGCTGTGCTCAGAAGATTCTTGATATGTAGTAAACACCATATAAATATTTGCTGACTAAATTAGAAATTAGAATGTTAACACAATATTATCTTCAGCACTGTTGCAGAACTGTAGAATCAGATAGGAAATATTTAGGAAAATATTAACTAAGAAACAGAAGATCAGAGATGAGAATCAACTCTCTGAATTGAATTATTTGCAATTCTATGGCAAATCTAACTTGATGAATAACAAATTAGAAATACCATGTTATATGAAATGTTCAAACTGTATGTACTTATTTATTTATATTGTTTATACATTGTTTTTTCAACTATAGATGTTTTATGGGTAGAGCAATTCATTTAAAAAACAAACAACATTCTCTAAAACACCTGATGAAGTTAGAATAGTTCCCTGGGAAAGATGAAAATGTGAGTATGTTTCTAAATTTGTTTCTAATGTAATATTGTCAGCACAAGGGAATGTTTTTTCTGCATACTGCTAAAGTCTCAACCAAATGGAAAAGGAACACCACATAATGCATATGCTGATCCATTTTTGTTAATCTTAGAAACCTATCAACTTTTGACTACTTAAGTACAGGAAAGACTTTTTAATTGCCTCCATAATTAAGGAAAGTGGAAGATTTCTTTTCTTAGTATTAAAGTTATTTTTAATTTAGATTGGTTCACTGCAGTGTTTAAACCAACAATAACTTTTATGCTATACTTTGTTTTTAAATTTTTTTATGAGTATTATCATATTTAATATGGATTGACATAGATTGCATGCTATTATTGTTTTTAGAATGAAATTTTGACTTCTATCACATTTATAATATGATTTCCATTTTAAAAATCACAAAGAAAATAAACATGTTTTTATATATGTTTAGAATTATTACTATAATTAATAATTACTATAATATAACTTAGTGGTTGTTTAATGTAAGCTTGCTCATATTTCATCTATGTGAGATATCCTTGAAGCATGTATTTTGAATCTCTAAAATTAATATCTATATAATTTTATCACCAGTAGTAGTTTATCTTAAGTAACCATTAATTTAACATTCATTTGATTTCAGAGAAATAGATACTCAGAATCCATTTTTCACGAATAAGCATAAAAAAGATTTTTGAAATAAGAATGAATTTATTGGAAGTTATCCAATTGTGAAAGATGAATCATATAGTGGTAACTAACAAAGACTCCTTGAAAGAGTTAGAATGGTAACATAGTAAAGAAGAGGTACACTTTGGTGGCTAGCATTAATTTATCTTTAAATTGCTTACATGATGCAGGCAAGCTCAAAAGATTTTGATATTTTTAATCTCATATATAGCTAGTGTATTTTCTTATAACTTTAGGTGTTTTATGATATACCTTTAGTAGTGGATACACATATGTTTTTGTTTTTGTTTGTTTGTTTGTTTGTTTTGTTTTTAAGTAGGCTCCAACTCAGCATGGAGCCCTATGTGGTGCTTGAGCTCAAGACCCTGAGATCAAGACCTGAGCTGAGATCAAGAGTTGGAGAGTTAATTGACTGAGCCACTCAGGCATCCCTACATACGTTCTCAATTGATAAAAATAGCTTTAAAAAAGAGGAACTATTATGGCAGATATTTGTTGTTTTTGTAATGTCAAGTTGACATATTAATGATTTCTATCATGTGCTAGATGTATATTTTCTCTAAACATCTGTCCTTCACATATTCTCTTATAGGTATTACTAGAACAAACTTACACTGACCTGCTAGATCATCTGATTATGCTATCATCACTTTTACTTCAAATTCACACATTTCTCTCTTCACCCTGCTTACATTTCATGAAACTTCTTTGAGTTCCAAATAGCCTGTGATATTGCAATGTGATTGTCATGGCATATTGGAGTACAATAACATTCTCTAAGAAAAAAAAAAATCTCTATTGTATTTTAATTCTAAAAATGCTTTTAAAATATTTGTCTTCTTATATAATTTTACTATAGTTTTCCTTTTTCATAAAAATCTTAAAAGTGAAAAAGGATGAACTATATAATACATATAATGAGGGAATTAAAACAATGTAGAAAATGATTTCTCAAGGTAATTTAGTTTATATGTTTTCTGCTCATTATTTTTCATATGTGACTCCCAAGTATTCTTTAGTCAGACACTTTCATTAGACTCCCCCCCACTCCTGAGATAAACCACTAGGGGGACTGACCATGTCTATTTTTGCATAATACTGAAGCATACTTCTTCTAGCCAAGGCTGAGGACTCATTCCTGTTCCTGTCTCTTGTCTAGCTTATCCCAGAGTAAATTCTTTTCTGTCTCCAAGGAAGATTTCAATCTTCACCTCCATGTGTTTCAATAGGTGAAATGCTGTTTCTAAGATATCCACGGTTATAGCCAGGTCAAGTGTGGGTCATGTTTACATAACAGTCAGAGATATAAACAGAGAGAAACAGAATAAAGAAGCTAAAAACTCATGGAGAGAAAAAGGAAGGTACAGACAGAGGAATAAAAGGAGGTACAAAGATGAAAGAAAAAAAGAAGCAGAATCATTTTTCATCAGAATATTTGAAGGCCAATTCACATATTACTTTTTTTCTTTTTCCCAGTCATAATTAATGTTTCCTTCCTTCATGTTTTCCATAACATTTTCTTCATATCTTTTCTATAGCATTTACAGAAATCTCCCTTGAGTTTCTTATTATGTGTGTGTGTTTCTTATTATATGTGTGAATATGTTATCTCCATCACTCGATTATAACTTCTGGGTAGTATGGATATGTTTCTATATTGTGCAGCCCTCAAATAATCTAGAACATTCTTTATTCATTGATCCGAATTGATGTCTTCTGACTAAGGAGGATACATGCATATATTTTATACATTTTCCTCTCACCATGGTATCATTAAGAAAACAAGAAAAGGAAAATAACTTGTAATCAGGGAAAAATAAAATGCAATCCAGAAACAGAAGGAAAAATAAAATATGAGGTAAGAAAAAAAAAAGATAAATCAAGTTGGTAAAGAATTAATGCAGTTAGGGGAAGATACTATCATGTCAGGTGCTATGGAGTGAATTGTATTTCCCATCCCTGTATTCATATTTTGAAGACCTGACCCACATGTGATGGTATTTGGAGATGGGGCCTTTGGGAGATAATTATGTTTAGATGAAACCATGGGGATGGAGACCTCACATTAGGATTGGTACTCTTATTATGAGAAACACCAGGGAGTTTGTTCTCTCTCAGTCTCTTTACCTTTTGAGAAAATAGTGGGAACATGGGAAAACATAGTGAAAAGGTAGCCTCTGCCAGCCAAAAAAAGAGATCTAATCAGAACTCAGCCATGCTGGCACCCTGGCCTCCAAAATAAATTCAGAGAAAATGAATTTCTGTGTTTAAGCATCCCAGCCTATGGTATTTGTTACTGCAGCGCTCAGTTTGTTTTTTGAGATGAATAATCTCGTATGGTTTGTCTCCCTCCCAATCCCATCTTGTTTCATTTATTTTTTTCCTACTCCCCAAACCCCCCAACGTTGCATTTCCACTTCCTCATATCAGGTAGATCATATGATAGTTGTCTTTCTCCGATTGACTTAGTTTGCTAAGCATAATACCCTCTAGTTCCATCCACATTGTTGCAAATGGTAAGATTTAATTTTCTGATGCATAGTATTCCATAGTATGTGTGTATATATATATATACACACACACACAATGTGTATATATATATATATATACACACACACACAATGTATATATATATACACACACATGTATATATGTATATATACATGTATACATGTATGTACATGCATATACACATATATGTGTATATACATATATGTATACACACACATCACATCACATCTTCTTTATCCATTCATCTGTTGATGGACATCTAGGTTCTTTCCATAGTTTGGCTATTGTGGACATTGATACTATAAATATTCAGGTGCACATGCCCCTTTGGATCGCTACATTTGTATCTTAAGGGTAAATACCCAGTAGTGTGATTTCTGGGTCATAGGGTAACTCTATTTTCAACTTTTTGAGGAACCTCCATGCTGTTTTCCAGAGTGGTTGCAGCAGCCTGTATTCCGACCAACAGTGTAGGAGGGTTCCCCTTTCTCTGCATCCTCTCCAGCATGTGCATTTCCTGACTTGTTCATTTTAGCCATTCTGACTCGTGTGAGGTGGTATCTAACTGTGGTTTTGATTTGTATTTCCCTGATGCCCAGTGATGTGGAGCACTTTTTCATCTGTCTGTTGGCCATCTGGATGTCTTTGTAGAAATGTCTGTTCATGTCCTCTGCCCATTTCTTGATTGGATTATTTGTTCCTTGGGTGTTGCGTTTGATAAGCTCTTTATAGATTTTGGATACTAGTCCTTAATCTGATATGTCGTTTGTAAATATCTTCTCCCATTCTGTCAGTTGTCTTTTGGTTTTCTTAACTGTTTTGTTTGCTGTGCAAAAGCTTTTGATCTTGATGAAGTCCCAATAGTTCATTTTTGCCCTCGCTTCCTTTCCTTTGGTGGTGTTTCTAGGAAGAAATTGCTCGGCTGAGGTCGAAGAGGTTGCTGCCTATGTTCTCCTCAAGGATTTTGATGGATTCCTTTCTCACATTGAGGTCCTTCATCCATTTTGAGTCTATTTTCGTGTGTGGTGTAAGGAAATGGTCCAATTTCATTTTTCTGCATGTAGCAGTCCAATTTTCCCAAAACCATTTTTTGAAGAGGCTGTCTTTTTTTCATTGGACATTCTTTTCTGCTTTGTTGAAGATTACTTGACTATAGAGTTGAGGGTCTATTTCTGGGCTCTCTATTCTGTTCCATTGATCTATGTTCTGTTTTTGTTCCTGTTTTGATGATGACAGCTTTTTAATAGAGCTAGAAGTCTGGAATTGTGATGCCACCAACTTTGGCTTTCTTTTTCAATATTTCTCTGGCTATTCAAGGTCTTTTATGGTTCCATATAAATTTTAGGATTAATTGTTCCATTTCTTCAAAAAACTGGATGGGATTTTGATAGGAATTGCATTAAACGTGTAGATTGCTTTAGGATAGCAAAGACATTTTCACAATCTTTCTTCTGTCTTGTTGTTGGTGTAAAGAAATGCAACTGATTTCTGAGCATTGATTTTATATCCTGACACTTTACTGAATTCCTGTACAAGCTCTAGCAGTTTTGGAGTGGAGTCTTTTGGGTTTTCCACATAGAGTATCATATCATCTGCAAAGAGGGATAGTTTGACTTCTTCTTTGCCAATTTGGATGCCTTTAATTTCTTTTGTTGTCTGATTGCTGAGGCTAGGACTTCTAGTACTATGTTGAATAGCAGTGGTGATAATGACATCCCTGCCATGTTCCTGACCTTAGTGGAAGAACTCTCAGGTTTTCTCCATTAAGTGATATTCACTGTGGGTTTTTTATAGATGGCTTTGATGATATTGAGGTATGTACCCTCTATGCCTACACTTTGCAGAGTTTTGATCAGGGAGGGATGCTGTACTTTGTCAAATGCTTTTTCAGCATCTATTGAGAGTATTATATGGTTCTTGTTCTTTCTTTTATTAATGTATTGTATCACATTGACTGATTTGCAGATGTTGAATCAACCTTGCAGCCCTGGAAAAAATCCCAATTGGTCATGGTGAATATCCTTTTAATGTACTGTTGGATCCTATTGGTTAGTATTTTGGTGAGAATTTTCGCATCTGTGTTCATCAAGGATATTGGTCTGTATTTTTCTTTTTTGATGGGATCCTTGTCTGGTTTTGGGATCAAGGTGATGATGGCCTCATAAAATGAATTTGGAAGTTTCCTTTTATTTCTATTTTTTGGAACAGTTTCAGGAGAATAGGAATTATTTCTTCTTTGAATGTTTGATAGAATTCCCCTGGGAAGCAGTCTTGCCCTGGGCTCTTGTTTTTTGGGGAGATTTTTGATGACTGCTTCAATCTCCTTACTGGTTATGGGTCTGTTCAGGTTTTCTATTTCTTCCTGGTTCAGTTTTGGTAGTTTATATGTCTTTAGGAATGCATCCATTTCTTCCAGATTGTCAAATGTGCTGGCATATAGTTGCTCATAATATGTTCTTATAAGTGTTTGTATTTCTTTGGTGTTGGTTGTGATCTCTCCTCTTTCATTCATGATATTATTTATTTGCGTCCTTTCTCTTTTCTTTTTGATATGTCTTGCCAGAGGTTTGTCAATCTTATTAATTTTTTCAAAGGACCACCTCCTAATCTCCTACTTTGGTTGATTTGTTCTTTTTTTTTTTTTTTTTTCTATTTCATTGATTTCTGCTCTGATTATTATTTCTCTTCTCCTCCCTTCTTGTTTCCTTTCTTTTCTTTTTTTTATTATTTATTTATTTATTTGACTGGCCGAGATCACACATTGCAGAGAGGCAGGCAGAGAGGGGGAGGAGCAGGCTCCCTGCTGAGCAGAGAGCCCAATGTGGGGCTTGATCCCAGGACCCTGGGATCACGACCTGAGCCGAAGGCAGAGGTTTAACTCACTGAGTCACTCAGAAACCCCTCTCCCTTCTTGTTTCTTAAGAAAGGCTTGTATCACTATATATTTTCCTCTCATGACTGCCTTTGTTGTATCCCACAGATTTTGAACCATTGTGTTTTCATTATCATTTGTTTCCATGATTTTTTTTTTTTAATTCTTCTTTAATTTCCTGGTTGACCCACTCATTCTTTAGAAGGATGCTGTTTAGTCTCCATGTATTTGTGTTCTTTCCAAATTTCCTCTTGTGATTGAGTTCTAGCTTCAGAGCATTGTGGTTTGAAAATATGCAGGGAATGATCCCAGTCTTTTGTTACCAGTTGAGACCTGATTTATGACTCCAGATGTGATCTATTCTGGAGAATGTTCCATATACACTAGAGAAGAATGTGTATTCTATTGCTTTGGGGTGGAATGTTCTGAATATATGTGTGACATCCATCTGGTCCAGTGTGTCATTTAATGCCTTTATTTCTTTGTTATCTTTTGCTTGGATGATCTGTCCATTTCAGAGAGGGGGTGTTGAAGTCCTCTACTATTACTGTATTATTGTTGATGTGTTTCTTTGATTTTGTTATTAATTGGTTTATATAATTGGCTGTTCCCATGTTAGGGACATAGATATTTAAAACTGTTAGATCTTGTTGGACAGACCCTTTGAGTATGATATAGTGTCCTTCCTCATCTCTTATTTTAGTCTTTAGCTTAAAATCTAATTGATCTGATTTAATGATTGGCACCCCAGCTTTCTTTTGATTTCCATTAGCATGGAAAATTGTTTTCCACCCCCTCACTTTCAATCTGGAGGTGTCTTTGGGTCTAAAATGAGTTTCTTGTAGAGAGCATATTTGATGGGTTTTGTTTTTTCATCCATTCTGATACCCTGTGCCTTTTGATTAGGGCATTTAGGCCACTTACCTTCAGGGTAACTATTGAGAGATATGAATTTAGTGCCATTGTATTGCCTGTAAGGTGACTATTAGTGTATATTGTCTCTGTTCCTTTCTGATCTACTACTTTAAGGTTCTCTCTTTGCTTAGGGGACCCCTTTCAATATTTCCTGTAGAGCTCATTTGGTATTTATAAATTCTTTTAATTTTTGTTTGTCCTGGAAGCTTTTAACTCTCCTTCTATATTCAATGAGAGCCCAGCTGGATATAGTATTCTTGGCTGCATGTTTTCTCACTTAGTGCTCTGAATATATCATGCCAGTTCTTTCTGGCCTGACAGGTCTCTTTGGATAAGTCTGCTGCTGATCTAATATTTTTACCATTGTATGTTACAGACTTCTTGTCCTGGGCTGCTTTCAGGATTTTCTCTTTGTCCCTAAGAATTGTAAATTTTACTATTAGACCTTGGGGTGGGGATGTATTCTTATTGATTTTGAGCAGGGTTCTCTGCACTTCCTGGGGTTTGATGCTTGCTCCCTTTGCCATATTAGGAAAATTCTCTACAATATTTTCTTCAATATACCTTCTGCTCCCCTGTCTCTTTCTTCTTCTTCTGGAAATCCAGTTACTCTAATGTTGTTCCATCATATGGTATCACTTATCTCTCGAATTCTCTCTTTGTGGTCCAGTAGTTGTTTGTCTCTCTTTTGCTTGGCTTCTTTCTTCTCTGTCATTTGGTCTTCTATATCACTAATTCTTTCTTCTGCCTCATTTATCCTAGCAGTAAGGGCCTCCTTTTTTATTGCACCTCATTAATAGCTTTTTTTAAGTTTCAACTTGGTTAGATTTTAGTTCTTTTATTTCTCCAGAAAGGGCTTTTATTTCTCTGAGCAGGTTTTCTCTAATATCTTCCACGCCTTTTTTGAGTCCCTCTAGCACCTTGAAAACCATCATTCTGAACTCTATATCTGACATATTACCAATGTCCATATTTATTAGGTCCTTGGCCTTCAGCACTTCCTCTTTTTTTTTTTTTTCTTGTGATTTTTTCTGCCTTGTCATTTTGTCCAGGTAAGAATATATGAAGAAGCAAATGAAATACTAAAAGGGTGGCAAAGACCCCAGGAAAATGTGCTTTAACCAAATCAGAAGAGACCCCAAATTGGGGGGTGGAAGGGGGTTAAAAGAAGTTCAGGAAAAAATTGAGAAAAAGAAAACAAATAAAACATATATAAAAGAAAATCGATGTATATATTAGACTGGTGAATAGAACAGAATCACCCACTTAATTTTTAGAGTATTTTGGTGTCTTAGAAGAAACCACCTCCCAAGATTTTAAAGAATGAGAAACATATATAAGGGTAAACACAATGAAGGGATGGAATATGACTATAAAGATGAAAAATTTTTTTTTTTAATTTCTAAAAAAGGAGTTGATAAGATAAGTTGGTCGGGAGAATAAAGAAAAATAAAGTAGAGAAAAATTGCTCAAGCTGGAGACTAGAACAAAGCCCTGTGCTAGATTTAGGGTATATTTTGATCTACTAGAAGCAGTTGTACCCCAATTTTTTTAGAAGAAAAAAACTCTATGTGTATACAAAAAATAAAGTTAGATACAATGAAAGATAAAATATGACTATAATAATTAAGGTTCAAAAAATATTTTTTTTCAATGAGATCTATTTTTAGGATAAACTAGTTAACGTTATAAGAGGAAAGGGTAAAAGTTAAAAAAATAGCAGAAGAAAAAAAAATTAAAAAATGAATTAACTTTGCAAGATTAAAGAATCATGGGGAGAAAACCATGAATTCCATGCTTTGCTTTCTCCTCCTCTGGAATTCTGCTTTTCTCTTTGGTAAGTGAACTTGGTCTTGGCTGATTTCTTGTTGATTTTCTGGGGTGGGGCCTGTTGTAGTTATTCTCAAGTGTCTTTGCCTGAGCTGGAATTGCACTGCCCTTGCCAAGAGCCAAGCTAAGTAATCTTTTGGGAGCTTTTGTTCCCTGAATGATTTCCATAGAGTTCTGGAGGATGGGAATGAAAATGGTGGCCTCCTAATCTCTGGTCCGGAGGAGCCGAGAGGTCGGGGCCCCACTCCTCAGTGTGTCCTTGGAGAAAAGTGCTCAATCACTTCCGTCTCCCTGTCCTCCAGCCATGCTCTGTGCCCACCCAGGCTGTGACCAAGCTTCTCTGTCTCTAGAACACAGCCCCACTTGGAGTCTCCAAACCCTGCAGATCCCTGATCTCTTCCAGTGTGGGTCTCCTTGGATCTTGTGGGGCCCCTACTCACAGAGCAGTGGTCTATGCCACGGATCACAATTTAAGGTAACTCTGAGTTGAGAGATCACTCCTTGGCTCCATCTCTCTATATAGCCAGCTTCCCTGCTCTAATACCTGTGAGCTCTGCAACACTCAGAAAGCCCCGATCCTTCTGTGACCCCGCAGGTCCTGAGGCCACACTGTCCCCACATGGACTTCACCTTGATTTAGCCTCTGGAGTTATGTCCCTCAGTGGAGCAGACTTTTAAAAGTTTTGATTTTGTGCTCCATTATCCTGCTGCTTGCCAGGAGCTGGCCCCTCCCTCATGGTCTATCTTCCCGTCGCTTTGGATTCACTTCTCTGCCAGTCCTATCTTTCAGAAAGTGGTCAATTTTCTGTTTCTAGAATTGCTGCTCTTCTTCTTTTTGATATCCTTTTGGATCTGTAGGTGTTTGGAATGGTTTGATAAGTTATCTAGCTGATCTCCTGCTACCTGGTGTCATCTCAGCCTGATAGTTCTCTGCCATCTTGACTCCTCACTCTTGATTGCAGATTTAAAATTGCTTTGTTCCAAAATGTTTAAAGATTTATTTATTTATTTTTAGAGAGAGGGGAAGGGCAGAAGAAGAGAGTCTTAAGCAGACTCGGCACCAAGCTGAGAGCCTGACATGAGACTCGACTCCATGACCCTGAGATAATGACTAGAGCTGAAACTATGAGTTGGATACTTAGCTGACTGTGCCACCCAGGTCCCTCTGTTTTGGTATTTCCAAAAGACATAAGCAGGACACAGAGTTTAATCTAGGTTTGTATTGTGATAGGAACAAAAGCTTAGTTGGAATTCAAACTTTGCTTCTTTAGGGTCTATTCTCAAACCAGCAAATACAAAATGGATTTGTCAATATTACCTTTATTTTATGTATTACCTTTAGAATATTCTAAGAAATTCGCTATTAAAGATCACAAAATTATTAATGTTACAGGTACAAAAATAATGCACAAAATGCAATTATATTTCTAAATGAACAATCTGAAAATAACATTAAGAAAACAATTCTATCAATAGCTTTAAAATAATGAAGAATTAAGGAAGATATTTAACAAACTAAATGTAATACCTGTACCCTGATAACTATAAAACAATGTTGAAAGAAACTAAAGAAGATTTAAATAATACAAGATTTTCCACATTGGATCATAAAACTTAAAATTATTAAAATAGTCAAAATTCCCAAATTGATCTATGGCTATGGATTCAGTACAATCCCTTTCAAAGCCTTGGCTTTTTTTTTTTTTTTTTTGGCTTATATGAACAAGCTGACCCTAAAATTAATGTGGAAAATGAAGTAATAGGCAAAATATTTTTAAAAATGAGAATTAAATTGAGAATAAAATAATGTGAAAAATAAAAATAGAAAATAAAAATAAAAGTTGAAAAATAAAATAATGAAGTTCATTTCCTGATAAAAACTTAACTATCCAGCTACATTAATCACAATAGTCTGATACTGGCACAAGGATAGACATATAAATCATTGGGATAGACTTGGAAGTCCAGAAATAAACACTAACTTTAACACTCAATTATAAAATAAGGACTAATTCCATGGGTAAAGAAAAACGTTTCTTACAAATTATGCTGGGACAACTGAGTATCCACATAGTAAAGAATGACTGTATGGACACAGCCACTTTAGATATAGGAAAATTAACTCAAACTGGATTATAGACCTTAATGTAAAAGCTAAAAAGATAAAACTCCCATTAAAAAAAATAATATATATATATATATAGGGCACCTGGGTGGCTCAGTGTTTTAAGCCTCTGCCTTTGGCTCAGGTCATGATCTCAGAATCCTGGGATTGAGCCCTGCATTGGGCTCTCTGCTTGGCAGGGAGCCTGCTTCCTCCTCTCTCTCTGCCTGCCTCTCTGCCTACTTGTGATCTCTCTCTGTCAAGTAAATAAATAAAATCTTTATATATAATATATAATAAATATATTATAATATATATAACTATATATATATACATATATATAAACTCTTTGGAAAAAAAAGAGTATGTCTTTGAGACCTTAAGTTATGCTATGACTGCTTAGATATGATGCCAAAAGTGCAGTCAATAAAATAGATCATTATATTAGATTTAATTAATATTAAATAACTTTTGTGCTCAATAGAACATCAAAAGGAGATAAAAGAGGGATGCCTGGGTGGCTCAGTGGGTTAAAGCCTCTGCCTTTGGCTCAGGTCATGATCCCAGGTCCTGTGGGCATTGGGTTCTCTGCTTGGTGGTGAGCCTGCTTCCCCCCTCTCTCTCTGCCTGCCTCTCTGCCTACTTGTGATGCCTGTCTGTCAAATAAATATATATTAAAAAAAAATCTTAAGAAAAAGGAGATAATACAAAGACTGGGAAAAAAAGTCTGAAAGTTATGTATCAAATATGGACCTTATATGCAGAATGTATAAAGAACCCTTAAAACTAATAAAAAGACAATTCAATTTAGAAAATGAGCAAAGACTCCAATAGATATTTCTCAAAAAATTCATATACAGTTGGTCAAAAGTATATGAAAGATTCTCAACATCATTAGTCATTGGGGAAGTGAAAACCAAAACCAGAAGGAGTGTCCACTTTATGGAATCCCACCAGATCTGATGGAGATTCCACCAGAATTACCATAATCAAAATGACAGACAATAAGTATTGTCAAATATTTGGAGAAATTGAAACCTTTTTGCATTACTGGTGGGGATATAAAATTATGATACCACTCTGGAAAACAGATTGGCAGTTCCTCAAAATGTCCAACCTAATGGTATCATATTACTCAGGAATTGTACACTGAGGTATCTAACCCCCCCCCCCCAAATGCAAGTATATCCACATGAAAGCTTTTATATGAGTGTTCATAGTAACATTATACATAATAGCCAAAAGGTGGGAAAAAAATGCCTATGAACAAATGAATGCTGTATAGCCATACAACAGATTATTATTTGGCAACAGAAAGAAATGTGGTGCTGATACACACTAATTTCAAAATCCTGTTAATTTCAGGAAGGCAATCACATATCTTATTATATCATTTATATGAAACATTAAGAATAAGAAAACCTATGGAGAAAGCATATTAATGGTTGCCTAGGTTTAGTGATAGGACAGCAAGAGTGGGGAGTATCTGCAAGAGTACAAGATTTATTTTGGGGCTGATGAAATGTGATAAAATTGGATTATGATGAAGTATATGTAACTGTGAATGCACTATAAATTAATGAATCATTATTTTTACAAAGTAAATTTTATGGTAAGTAATTTATATCTCAATAAGCTCTTATAAATAGAAGTTAAATTCTCATCCTCTTGTTCTTATACTCTCTCATGAAGTTGTGCTGGCATTCTGCTGGCCAGTCCTGCTCACATCAGAGAGGACAGAACCATGGAATCAATGTCATTAATACGATGAGGCTGGGGAAGGAGTCAGGGCAGCATTTAACATTCTTCCTACCAATACAGCTATCTCTGTATATTTTATTTCTAACTACATCATTGCATCAATAGTACCCAACAATTATTTCTTTTAACTTATTGGGAGAGGGCTCTTCTCCTCATTATATTTTCCTCCCTGCTTTAAAATACAATACAAAATACCAATTTTTGGTTATTTATTCTGTATCAGCACTCATGGAAGGTTTTATATTTTACTTCTTGATATAGTTTTCTCCACATAGAACACCAATAATCAGCAAAGGAATTTTTTTTCCTTCTTATAAACCCCAACTATTATTTTAGCTTAACACTAATTTTCATTGTATATGAATGACTCTCTACAGGACACATTTATACCTGGGGAAATTTGGCAATATTGGGAAACATATTTGGTTTTCACAACCAAAAGGGCTGTTACCTAATGGAGAGGGGGAGATGCTTCTACACACCCTACAATGCACAAGGCAGCCTGACAACAAAGGATCTTAATCAAACAATAGTACCAATATTGAAAATTATGGAATAGACCATTCAGGCATTATTAATAGCAGTGTTAGATGGCATCTTTATTTCCTAGATTTAGAGAAATGATTTTCATGAATTGTCATCAAGTGCAATGTTGATGGTTAGTTAGAAGAGCACTGTTTTTTTTTATTATTTTTTAAAATTTCTTTAAGCATACAAATACATACACGTGGATATAGTCTATATAAAATCATGAACGTAATCATATATCAAAAAATTTTTCATTAATCCTTTTATTTTTTGTTGTTCCAATTTCTAACAAATCAAACACAGAAAATTCATATTAGTATCTATTTATGAGGACAGTTATTTTTCTCCATGTTCCTAAAATTACAAACACACATGCATACACACACACTTCTTGGTCATTTTTTGGCAACAGACAGTTATATATAAATACTGTTTTGCATGTTGTTTTTTACATTCTGCAATACCATCTGCAAATACATCTGAATGCCAACTAGTTTAACTTTACTTCATTCTTATAAAGGCTCCGTAGTATTCATGGTGTGAATGGGCCAGTTGGTAAATAATTCCCTTATTTGCCACTCAGGACAATTCTGCAATGGAGAGATACACACAGACACACACACACACACACACACACGTATGTATTTACATATATTTGAACACATATGAATGTGGGATTATTTACTTTTATGTGGTTGAATTTACTTTGTTGAAAGATGATAGCTTTCAACTTTTATGGGCACCCACAGCTTTATGAACATGTAAAATTAGCATTCCAACAGAAAAATGAAAAATTGAATTTTTTATATCAACTGTCCATTTGAATTTGTACCAGTGTGAAGTGCCAACTCTTATCTATTGCTTAGAGCATTTTTTGAATAATTAAACAACTTTTAGTAGTGTTCTTTCTATATTATGTTTAACTCTTTATAATACACATAATTTTTTAATTAAGGTATATATTACTGAAATTCTATATGCTGTATTTGTGTGTGTATACACATACATATTTCTTAATATATAAGGATTACTCCCCTACTCCTGGATTGCACAGGTAATCTCCAAGATTTCCTTGCAAGAAATATGTTGTTTAATTCTTTTGCAATGAATTTTCTAAATTATCTTAAATTATATCTAAGTATTAAAAGATTACAGTATGATTTTATCTCTGTCTATCATATTAATGAAGCTTAATAGAATTAGGGATATGGTGACTGTCCATTTTAAAAATTTCTCTTCTTATATAACCATTTGTTCCTTCCTGGTTAATGTTATTTCTAACTTGGAGACTCTACTGGAATAGACTGCTGCTTTAACCCTTATGTTTTGTTTGTTTGTTTTTGTCATTGCTATTTGTCTCCTGAATCAGCATTGAGCTTATTATCTCAATACGCAGTATGATTTTAAAGCTAAGATATTTCTCTCTTAATCAGGACCCAATTAATAAAACCAAAATACTATAAATTGCCTGAGTTTTAGTAAACAATTCTGAAAGTTAATTATGTTTTATATAAGAAACCAGAGAGAAAAGTTCAAAACATATGCACATTTTAATGATTTTTCTGAAAACATAAAATACTGTCTTTTCCTCATTAAACTGTTATTTGAAATGTTCTTTTTAAAAAAATGTGTCAGTAATGCTATTGCATTTCAGTACAGAAAAGCTGAAAGGGACCTCTAAGTCTAAAACAAAGGACAATGTATTCCATAATACTTATCTGATTATAAGCTGATTATATTTCCTCCATGCCAGCATAGAGACAGAGTGGAATGAAGGAAAGTGTCCTGAGTATCAATTTACCTATTATCTCTAATGAAATTAAATAATGCATGAGGGACCACAGATTGTAATAATAAATATGCATTAAAATTCTTAGCAATGCAAAGAATAAGGTGATCTTTTTAATTCATCTGCAGACAAATAATTTTCCATCTTTGAAAAGTTAGATTACCCAGATGATTGTATGGTTAGCCTATATATTAAAAAAAAGTGTGTTCTTCCAGAAAGAGTAATCACTCTAAAGTTAAACCACAACTCATTTCTTATCAAATGTTTCAAAAAAAGGAGTTTTACGAAATATTAGATCAAAGCAAGCAAAAAAAAAAAAAAAAAAAAAAAAAAAAAAAAAAAAAAAAAAATCTAATAGCCAGAGACCATGTTTCTGAAGGAATACACATTGCACGGGTTTAGGAAATATTGCAACTTTTGGGGGTGGTATGGTGTCATTTATATCATGGTTAACTTGCTTCACAAGCTCAACATGCTTATGGTATTAGGTCAGTATTTCTCATCTTCTATAGCTACCATTGCCATAATCTATATGTTTAAAATTGATAAGATATTGATGCTCTCCAATATTACTCTCTACTTGTTTTAACATTGTGCCTTCAACGTATATTAAATAGTAGTGGAGGGGTTCCTGGGTGGCTCAGTGGGTTAAGCCTCTGCCTTCCACTCAGGTCATGATCTCAGGGTCCTGGGATCAAGCTGCACATCAGGTTCTCTGCTCAGTGGGGAGCCTGCTTCCCTCTCCTCTCTCTGCCTGCCTCTCTGCCTACTTGTAATCTCTGTCTATCAAATAAATAAATAAAATCTTAAAAAAATAGCAGTAGATAATATAATGACAATTTTGTGCTACATTCTTTTGTTCTTAAGTTTGAACATGAACTTCATTATTAAACTGCTTATGATACTATAGTAATATATATGTAGGTAGTTACTAAACATTATTAGTATATAAGGCAAAAGTGAAATTTGGAAACACTAAATACATTTTGAAGTTGAGTCTAAAAGAACATTAAATAATTTAAAAAATAAACTAACACTCAGATTTGATATCATCTCTTTGGTCAAAAGACACATCAGTTGAATTCCAACTACATCGGTTTTGAAAAAAAATGAAGCAGAAGAAACAAAACAAAAATCTACATGCTGCCAATCCTTTATCATATGCTTTGTATACAGCTTGACTGACATAATCCTCAAGCATGCTATCAATTTTAATAGCACAGACTTTGAAGCCTACTATCAGTAGAGTTTGAATAGCATCCCTTGCTCTGAGTTATCTTGGGGATAATGCTTACTTTCCTCAATCCTCAAAATTATCACCGACAAAAGGATGATCACAGTAACCATGGAATTTTGAGTGAAATCAAAATGACATACTGCCTGAGCAGGTCTTAGCACGAATCTTTTACATAGTAAATATTCACTAAACATTAGCCATTATCTTTATGTATACTTTTTTAAGTGTTTAAGATTTTGTTTAATTATATTTATTTGAGAGTGAGAGCACAGAGGGAGGAGCAGAGGGAGGGGGAGAAGCAAAAGGAAATGGGACTCAAACTCATAACCCCAAGGTCATGACCTGAGCCAAAACCAAGAGCCTGACACTTCACTGACTGTGCCACCCAGCACTCCCGCCATTACCTTTAACATTGTTATTCTGTGTCTATATATATATTTTTTTTTTCTAAAGAAGCAAGTTTCTGTGCTGTTTTGAGTTTCAGCTGGAAGAATGATAATAAAAGGAAAAAAAAAACATTTGTTAGTGATTGAGACTGGAGAGATGAGATTAACATATAAGAGGGAGGTGAGAAAGAAATGACAGAAAGAGACAAAGAGAAGAGAAAGAGAGAGAAACAATAATGGTAGGTGGTATGGTAGACAGTTTATACTCAGAGGGGATCCAGATGTTTGACAATTTAGTGGAAACTGCAACAGGAAAGAGAAAGAAGTGGTTTTACAGAGAAGCTGGAATTGAATAGTGGTGTAAATTATAGATGGGGTTTGTTTGAATTGGTAGGTCAGAAAGGGGAAGATAAATCAGTTTGATTAATGGAAGAATTGGAAAGTAATTGGGGGGAATTATTCTTGAGCAAAGAGATACAAAGTATAATTTAAGAAGATTAAATTTGACTAGTGTAGAGTTTGAGACAAGAAAGGAAGACTTAAGGTAGGAGACAAAATACTCATTCAATCTAGTAATTTAAACACACAGAATATTATTTGTTTACAGCAGTAAAAGAGAGGGAACAATGACCTTTAAAAGCATTTTAGAATGAATAAATATATAAATGAGGAAAAGATCATGGGATAATAGAATTAGGTGAAGTTACTTGTATTATAGGTACATCTGAATCTGATTTGTATAAATTACCACACAATTCAGATTTTCTGGATAGTTTTTTATAATACCCCTTGAATCAGCATAACCTTTGGAAGAGTTCTCTTTTGCTCTCATAAGTGTTCTCATTTGGATACACACACACATACACACACACACACACACACACACGCATAAATATAAAGCATGGTTGGCTTGAATGGAGAGTGGGACTGAGTTGGGTCTTTATGGGAGATAGAGAGTGCGACTGAGGAAAGGTTCCAATGATAGGTTAGAAAGTTACAGGATTTAAATTTCTCAAGCAGTTCCAAAGAAGGAGATTGGCAAGGGCTTGTTCAGATGTAGGGTCAGTGAAAGGGAGCATTAAACTTACAAAAATGTCAATGGTCAAATATTTAAAAAATGAGTCAGACTCCTTATTATACTTATTAATTTTAGTACCATAGTTATTATGAACTTATGAGATGTTAACAAAGGTAGAAACCAATAATACTATAATTTTAGGAATAGCATAAACACTTAATTAGAATTGAAAAATATATTCAAACCATTTAAATTTCCTTGAATTAATTATATGCTAATATATATTTATATATAAAGTAAACTTTAATTTTAATTTTATACTTTCTTATAGTAGCCTTAAAAGATTTGTGATAAAGACTATACTATGTTGTATACAGTTCTAAATGTAAGTCAAGAGTAAACTGAATTACCAAAGAGTAAACATATTAAACATAAAATATAAAACCCTATCTTACATCAGTGTGCTTCTGTTCTTAATATTTAGATAATATTTAAAATATTTTGTTTGTTTATATAAATAGATATTTGTATTTTGAATTGCTGATTAAATTATATGTAATGGATATGGGCATTTAAGGAAATGTCTCTATTTTCCTCACATTATATGTTGCTTTCAAAAGGTACAGGATGTTAATTCAATCCTAATGTAAATGGCAACAAATTAGATTAAAAGAGACGGGAAAGGGGTAAAAAATGTAACACTGGAGTAATTACAGACATTATCCTCAAATGTATATTTTCTGAAAAGAAAATATGAACATTTCAAGAAGAGCATTTCTTTTTTTTTTTCTTAAGATTTATTTATGTATTTATTTACAGAGAGAGGGATCACAAGTATGCAGAGAGGCAGGCAGAGAGAGAGGGAAGCAGGCTCCCTATTGAGCAGAGAGCTCAATGTGGGGCTCGATCCCAGGACCCTGAGATCATGACCTGAGCTGAAGGCAGAGGCTTAACCCACTGAGCCACTCAGGCACCCCTAGAAGAGCATTTCATGTTTAACAAAATAACACACAAAATCAAACGAAAGACAAGAAAGATTCCATAGATATGAGATAGATTATTAAAAAGAACACACTGTACAGAATAGTTCTAAGGACAAAATAATTTCCTCAAAATTAATTTTTCTTAGCTTCAAAATTGCCTCACTTGTATCGCAGAGTGAGCGATGGATGAGGTAAAAATCTTCAGAAAATATTTTGGAAATATATGACCCTATATCGATGTCAAGAATTATTTGTCATGCTATTCCTATATTTGAAATAGCTTTTTCCTTCCACTTTAAAGTACTCTTCTAAAGCATCCATCCCTATGAAGCCACACTAGGCAGATCTCACCTCACCTTCTCCATTGCCCTGAAGTCACATTCCTTCTCACATAGTTAAGATGATTATACAGAAAATATCTCTTTTTGGAAATAAACCTATATATTTTATTTTTTTTAAGTTGACATGAATAAGCACTGAACAGATATATTTTAAAAATAAATAAAAATTGTTTCCTTCACAGGGTGGAAGTATGGTATGGACATGGGCACAATATAGGAATGACTTCAATGTTGATCATTGTGTGTCATTTGATTTTGATTCCTGTGAATATGCTACTTATTGAAAAAATGCAAATAATAAATTAAAAGCTGCAAAGAAATGAAGGAAGAAAGGAATGAAGAAAAGAAAGAAAGATAGAAAGAGCAGAAAGAAATAAAATATCCCTCTTCTCACACTATTTTGGTTTTGCTGTCAACTGAATGGTCCCCTAACATACAAACTTTTGATAATTTCTTCACTATTAAAAATAAAACAAATAAAATTTTGCCTTGAATTCATATCTGTCTCTAGCTAATCATCCATACTCTTTTCAATACAGGAAAAAAGTCATCCTAAAGGTCTTCTACATTTACTGTACACAAGATTACACTTTATTTCTTAAACCTATCATAATAGAATCTTAAATCATTATTTTTTAAAGATCATTAGTGACTACTACTTTGCTATAAACAAATTTAATTCTCAGTTGTCATTTTACTTGAGAAATCATTGGATGAGTCTGCCACAATATGTAAATGTAAATTGCAAATATATAAGTATATGTCTGAAATAGCGCTGTATATACTTGGATATTCTTCTAAGCTGTGGTATATTTGTAGAAAGCAAATGCACACCTTTTTTTTTTCTTTTCCCCTCACTGTTTTAAATAGAGCATATTGACAGTAGATACTGTGACAATATAGTCAAAAGGATGCAAAATAGTGGGATGAGATCATGATAGACACAAAGGAAGAATCAATCCCTAGATCCTGAACATGAAGCCCACCATGAAACTTTAGGTTGATGTGAGGGACATGGTGGACCCATATCCAGTTGTAAGATAAAATTTGTACTATGTTAACAAAAGTCATAGTTCATAGCTAAGAATGGAAACCTGTGCCTGGCCAATCAGATGTGTCTTTCAGGAACTTTAAATCTCAGCTGAGTTACTATTATGAACTAAATTGTGTCCCTTCCAAAATTTGTATGCTAAAGTCTTAACTACCAGTACCTCAGAATGTGACCGTTTTGGGAGATAGGACCTTTAAAATGTTAATTAAACTGAGTCCATTAGGGTGGACCTTAACCCAATATGATTGATACCTTGTAAGAAGATGACCTTTGGTGACAGATGCAGAGGGAGGATCATATGAAGAGATAAGAAGAAGATGACCATCTACAAGGGAAGAGGAGAGACATGGAAGAAACCAACCCTCTGACACCTTGTTCTTAGACTTCCAGACTCCAGAATTGTGAGAAAATAAGTTGTTTAAGCAACCTTGTCTCTGGTAATTTTGTCATGGCAGCATCAGCAAACTAATTCAATGACCAAAGAGACAAGGGAAAGGTAGAGATTAGTTTCTATGATTGGTGTGATTTGAGAAACCGAGTAACAGAGACAAATTTCCAGATCAATTCCCAGTGCTGCAAGTGTGGGGTACCTGGAGGTTGTGCCATGCAGCTTGGCCTTTCTTGAATTCTCATGAAGCCTCACTAGTGTCTTCCTCAGCCCTACTTCTAGCAGTTCAGTGAGTCATAAAACAAATCACCATTTTGTTTAAATTAGGCATAGTTCTTTTTTTTTTTTTTTTTTAAACAAAGACCAGGAAACAAATCCAGTGGGATTGTCCTCATAAAATTCAGATTTTTACCAATCCCAAGTGATTCAGTGAGTACAGGAAATGAACCATTGGTTAACATTCCTTCATATTAGTTGTCTTTTTTTTTTTTCTCCACTAAATTCTCCATAAAAAAGAGGATAAAGAAAACTATGATCTGGGGACCTCTATGTCATTTTTAATTCATAGTGGGAGAAGAGGAGAGTTTTAAATGAATGTATTTTTCTTCTAGTCATCTCTTTTATACTTCAGTGGTTCTTATTTTTCTTTCATCTTTACTTCATATGTTTTATGGAATCTCTATTGTTTTGTTGAGGAATTTTTGTTTAAAAAATTCACGCTGGTTTATTTCCCAAACTACCTACTCAATACATTTCTATGCATTGGACTGAATCCAAAACATTTTTTAAAAATAATTTTTGCTCACCTTATTTTCCCACTCTCTTTTATTGCTTCAGGAGTGTGATATAACAGGTTCATGATGATGCATCACAACATTTCTCTTTCTCTTTCTACATTATGGTTTCAAAGATTAAGGGCATGAATTTGAGATAATGTTTTGTGAAAGGCATTTATTATATTCCTATTTCAGTTTGTATTTTTTTCTCTGTAATTCTAATGTTTTTATTACAATGGCTCAATGTAATTCCCAAAATATTGACAAATGTTCATTTCTTTTTTGAAGTTGACATTTGAATATATATAAAACATAATTATCTTTAGATACTATTGCAGTCTTAACATATGTAGTGAAAGTTTCCACCCTGGGTTGAGCTTTGCTGCTAAGCAGGGAGTTTGCTTTTCCCCCTCTTCCTCTATTCCTCCCTTTTCATGCTCACTCTTTCTCTTTCTTGCTTAAAAAATAAATTAATTAAAAAAGAATATTTACTTCAAATATTTTATTACAGTTATGTGTGAAACATAACCTCTGATTTCATCACATCAAGGGGAACTTCAGGTCTCTAGCTTCAAACATTATTAGAGACTAAATGTCCCATGCATGTGATATGTTGCTTCATTCTTTAATCTTTATTTTTGTTTGAAACTCTCAAATTAAACTCCCAAAGGTGTATTTTTGTATTTGTCTTTGTAACTGGGATATGTTTTGTTGCTTTGGTTTGAGAGTTGAAAACTGATATGGTGGGGATATTGAAGGGGATTAACCTTGTGACATTAAAATAAGTTCTGGAAAAAAACAACTGAAATTAAGAATGTTAATTTGGCTAAAGATAAATTTAGATAAAACAGCAACATATTTTAAGTATTTTCCAGTTTCAAATATTGCACAAAAATAAAGAGAATGTTACAACAACCCAAACTTATTATAAGAGAATTTGGGGGGGGCGCCTGGGTGGCTCAGCGGGTTAAAGCCTCTGCCTTCGGCTCAGGTCATGATCCCAGGGTCATGGGATCGAGCCCCACATCAGGCTCTCTGCTCTGCGGACAGCCTGCTTCCTCCTCTCTCTCTCTGCCTCTCTGACTACTTGTGATCTCTGTCTATTAAATAAATAAATAAAATCTTAAAAAAAAAATAATAGAATTTGGGGGACTTGCAGAATTTCCCCTCCCTCCTTTCCTTACTATGGAGATAAATTTAGCCTATGGAGTTTTTCTTAATTGTTTCTCTTGAATTTGTCTATTATTTGAATCCCTTACATTGAAAAGGAGACTGGTAAACAGCAACAATCAAGAAATTCCCCCTCTCTTCCCCTACCTCTGCGTCCCCTCTCTACCTTTCTTTCATTCTGTATCACAGGTGAGAACTGGGACAGAAAGAGCAAAATTGTGACCAAAAGTAGAAAGAAGAGCTTCAAGGACAAGATAAATATATTTTAATGGGTAAGAGGTGATATTTGTGTGAAGGCTATAAAGATTCATAAAAGAAAAATGCTAAGGAACATAAATAATATCATGTATCCCTAATGCATACCTGCTATACTCTGTGCTGTTTATGCCACACTCTTGCCCAATCTGTGCAATAGATCTATAAATTATCTATTGTTATATCTATTTAAAGATTAAGAAATTGAGTCTCTTGAAATGATAGATCCAGATTTATTCTTAATTCTCACTGACTCCCCAAACTACAATCTTTCTGCTGTGGCACACATAACCTTTATGTGCTAATAAGTTTTGAATTTCACCCTGAAGTCAGGAGAAGATTTTAAGTATTGTAATGATGTGATCAGATTTGTAGGTTTATATGGATGGAATATAGTCAAGTAGAAGAAATATAAAGACCTGGAGGAAGAAGAAAATAATTACAGAAAGATTTATAATTCCTAGGAAGAAAAAAGTAATCTTCTTTAATGCTGGGACTGGACAGAATTTAGCCTATAAAAGTGTATCTCCTAAGATATCATTTCACTGTCAATTAGACATTTAGAGCCATCACTGACAAAAATTATAAATTATTGTGTCATATGTATGTGATAGAGCCACATTTTTAAGAGGAGATACTTTCTGGATATGACAATACCAAGAAAAGGTATTTGTCAAAGATTATCAATCTTACTGATTAGATGTTGGAAATTTTGTTCTAAAAATCATTCTACCTTTCCTTTCAGAAAATTTCGGACTTGATATTTATGTGGAATTATGTGGATATAATGTGGAATTGTTCATCATTAGAACTTGACCAATAAGGTAGGAATATGATTAAACACTGTTTTAAAAGATTATAGCATGTACACTATTGTAATATTTATTTATTGCCAAGTTTTTGTTTATTTTATTTAGGGAGAATGAGTGATCCCTAGCAGGGGAAGGGTAGAGGGGGAGGGAGAGTGAAAATCCCAAGCAGACACCACAATGAGTACAGAGCCCTGCACAGAGCTTGATACCAGGACCCTGAGACCATGACCTGAGCCACAATTAAGAGTTGGATGCTTGGGATGCCTGAGTGGCTCAGTGGGTTAAGCCGCTGCCTTCGGCTTGGGTCGTGATCCCAGGGTCCTGGGAGGGAGTCCCGCATTGGGCTCTCTGCTCGCCAGGGAGCCTGCTTCTCCCCTCCCCTCTCTGCCTGCCTCTCTGCCTGCTTGTGTGATATCTGTCTGTCAAATAAATAAATTAATTAATTAAAAAAAAAAGAAAGGAGTTGGATGCTTAACTGACTGTGCGACCTAGGCATTCTGATTGTCAAGTTTTTATATAATTTGTTTAGAAAACTGGATTTTCAGGTACTATATCTTTAATTGTCTACTAATATTTTTATGCCTATGTAATAAAATTTCCTAAAGATGGAAGAAACTTGAATTAAACATGATCAATTTAAGAAAAAGAGGTTTTGGTTTAGGGGAAGAGATTAGAAAAAGCGCAATCTTTCTAATACTAAAATTTATAAGGAATAAAGAAGAAAATTGACTTTTCTTTTTATACAATAGAAATGAAGATACTAGTGACTTTGATAATATTTTAAAATGCAATTTTCTTGTTCTGTTTAATGTAAGTTTAGTATAAAGTTCAAAAATTTTTCTGAAATTTTTAAATGTTTATGTATTCATTTCTCACTCCAAGTGGCTGGACACTAAGAGAGTCAGGATTTTATGAAAAGTTATATTCAACAGGGAATAAACATATTAAGTGCAAGAGCTTATCCTATGGAGATTAAAAGCCAGATTTCTATCCAAGAGAACCACATATATTTGATGTAAGAATCATATAATAAATGTCATGTATATATTTGCAATCTCCTCTTAAATTCTCTCCAAATTTAGAGGTAACATTTGATCTTTGATGATCCATTAATCTATAGGTTAAACATAACAGATGGTACTTTTTTATCTCATTTTTCCAGGTTTGAAATTGAAAAAAGAAATCAGCCTGCAAAACATATTTGTTTTGTGTTTTTCTTTCTTCAAATATCATCATTCTAATGACATTTTACTATTCTGTTCCTTCCCAATCTGTGAATATCACTTTTTAGAAATTTAGCCAAGGCTAAATTCCTTCAAGAAGCCAAACCATGTTCTATTTCTCACTTTAGACATCCCCACTGTTGAACAATACTCTCAATTTTGTCATTGTAGTATAATATAAGCAATGTGCTGAATTGTCAAAGGAAAAGGATCATGTACAAGAGGGCCTCAGTTCAAATTCTAACTCATATTTACTGAATTTCTTGAAAATAGAAGTCAAAATATAAAACCTATTTCCAATATCCATTATAATGTATGATTATCTGGGTTGTGTTAAAGTTTCAATAATCTAGGTGAAGATACTTTGTTACTTAGAGCACACTACAAAAATGTTAAAGATTACTACAGTGTTGATTTTGCATTTGTATACTTATTTCATATTTAAATTTATTCCTCTTAAATTTATGGGTCCCTTTATTGATGTCAAAGACAAAACTAAGTCTG
This sequence comes from Taxidea taxus jeffersonii, assembly GCA_003697995.1. NCBI lineage: Eukaryota > Metazoa > Chordata > Mammalia > Carnivora > Mustelidae > Taxidea > Taxidea taxus. Next base: position 76,260 of record ML109979.1, on the reverse strand, counting down.
CTACAACATACACAAAGGTTGTTTATTCACAAAATTGCCATAAGGGAACCCATCTGTCATCAATTGCATTTAACAGGAGTTCAAAGGAGTTGGAAAGGAAAGTAAGTTTTATAAAGTAAAAACAGGAAAAACTGTCTCTGATAGATAAGTTTTCTATTAAGGTGAATATTTTAGATGCAGGGAGACGTTTTAGTTGGTCTTCTGGTACATTTGACAGCCTATGGTTGGCTACAAGTTACCAGGGGAAAACTTTTGGGGTCATTTCTAAAAAGGAAGAATTATTCAGTATTAGGGGTGGAGTATTTTCCATGGCCAGCTATTTCCTGGAACAAGTGGGGGTTGATGGAATGATTTTCTTCTGTCATAAGTCATAATCATGAAGGTCCTTTCTTTTTTTTAATTGTGTTGTTAGTCACCATAAAATGCATCATTGGTTTTTGATGCAGTGTTCTAAGATTCATTGCTTATGTACAACACCCAGTGATCCATGCAATACTAAAATTTGTATGGAACCAGAAGAGACACTGAATTGCTAAGGAGATGTTGGAGAAGAAGAACAGAGCTGGAGACATTACATTGCCTGATTTCAAGCTTTATTACAAAGCTGTGATCACCAAGATGGTATAAAAATAGACACATTGACCAATGGAACAGATTAGAGAGCCCAGATATGGACCTTCAACTCTATGGTCAAATAATCTTCAACCAAAGTAGGAAAAATATCCAGTGGAGAAAAGACAGCTTCTTCAATAATCATGAAGGTTCTTATGTAGAATGGGATGGCTATCATGGCAGGCAGTTTTTCACTGACAACATCAACATTTGGAAAAAGAAAAAAAAAAGAAAATCTCTGTTACGGTTTATACTATTATCTGACAACTGCTAACTTTATATGTTCATTAGTCATCACTCCTTAATCTTGACATTTTCTGCTTTGGCATATAAAGCATTAAAGTATTCTTCCTTCCTCTCTGCAATGTTCAAAGATTTGTTTTTTATGTTTCTTCTGATGTATAGACATTCCAAATTTCAGGTCTTGGTTATCTGTTCTCAGCAGATTTCCCTTTTTATCAATTCCTCTTTTAGAATTACAACTGAGAGAAAACCCAGATTAATTAATGTGATTGCAATTAGATAGGTTCTAGTTTTACTTACTTAATAAATCTACAGTTACATATATAGTAAATTACAACCTCATAGCCCAGCATTCTGGAGTGGCTTTCCTGATCAAAGATCTTCTCTCTAACTCTTATTTTCAGACCTCTGTCTCAGGGAATCTGGGTGCCTTATTAAAACATACTGCATAGACAAAACAAGTGAAGGGGGATTGGAGATACAGGCATCCAGTTGTGGAATGAATAAGTTGTAGGGATAAAATGTCCAGGATAGGGGATACATTCAAAGGTATTGTGATAGTGTTGCATGGTGACTGATGGTAGCTACACTTAGCATAGCATAACATTTAGACTTGTCTAATCACTATGCTGTATACCTGAAACTAATGTAACATTGCGTGCCAACTATACTTCCATTATAAAATATTTCAACCTACAATATGCCATGGTATATGCTCTCTACTTAGCTTTAGATTTAATGTGTGTGGAATTTATAGTACAGGATGCACCCTACAACTTTGCTCAATCCCTACCTACTTACTGTTTTCTGAAAGGAATAATATTTTATGTCATTAAAACAGTAATAATAGAAAATTTACTTGGGTTAACTCTGAGTGTTTAAAAATACAGCGTAAAGGTCATGCTACTAGTAGTATATGACAAACAAGGAACTTCCACCTACCCAACTGGTGGAGGAGTATAGATGAATCAGTGAACAGATGCTGCTTTCAAAATCACAACTGAATTGAAGTTAGTGAAAACTCCTTGCATGATTTTATAATATATTAGTTGTCATATTTGTTGCCACTATTGATGTTTTCATATATAATATATAAACACTTAACTATATATAAGTGTATAACTACATTATAATTGTGTATGCAGTGCATTATAAATAGCAGTAGATGTCCTTTGTTTCATTTAGTCATGCATTCATTCATGAAGCCAGTCAATCACTGACTCTCCTGGAGGCAACTCTACAGTCTTCCATCACAGCCATGAATCTGATGCCTGTTCAGAATGCCTCCACCTACAAGAAAACATTTATTACTCCCTAAGCTTGTGTTGAATATGGCATCTTCCCAGCATCCACTTTCCTCTTTGGGGAGAGACATTTACAGTCAAATGCTCTCCAAACAAATCCTCCTTGAAATCTGTTTTATTCTGGATGTTGGTGAACCTTCTAAATAGTTTTGGTGACTTACCTTGACATTTTTTCATGTTAATCTCTTTTTCATTTTGGAAAGTGCCCTTGCTTTCTTCAAGTCTTGCCTATGAGAGACATAAGGAAGCATCCCATTATAATGTGGGGAAGGGAATAGAGAGAAAAAAAAAAATATTTAAATAGTGTAATTGAAGTCCTCAGAGATATTAGATTTCTTTAATCGTGGAAAAATAACTTTGTGAAAAGGAATAATTATAAGTCAATAATAATCTCATAGAAATTAAAAGCATCAATCAGGAAAAAGAATAGTAGGAAAGTTAAAAGATAAAATTTAGGATATATTTCTAGATTTAAAACAAACAAAAAAGGATAATGAACACAATAGGTGAAGAAAGATAAGTTTACTTAAAGATTGGACAAGAAGTTTCAGTATTCCACCAACATTAATTCTTTGCAAAATATTTATAAAAAACAGAGAAGAGATGACCATAAAAAGAATCTTAAAGAAAAGTAATTCCAGAACTTGTTATTCAGATAAAAGGGAGCTATCCAGTGCCCATAAAAATAAGTTAATGAAGTTAATAAAGACTCACATAAAAGCTATTTAGAAAGAAAACTCAAAGCACTGAGAATAAAGAAAAATAATAATTATAAAAATAAACAATAATAAGTAGAAGTACATATATACACATGCATGTACATACATATATACAAGTGCATATATGTGTGTATGTGTTTATGTATGCATAGTTAATCTGAAACCGAGGCTATCATTTGGTGTAATAGTGAGTAATGTTAGTATAGTCAAATAGTGTATATATTAACATTTTTTTAAATTAAAATTTCTGATATAATAATTTTGTGAGGGTAAAAGTAGTACTTAAGGAGCATTAAATTCTCAGCTAATGTAGCAGGTAATTGCTCAGAAAGTTGTCAAGTCAACTTAAAATATAAAAATATAAGCCATGTAAATAATTGGATTATAAGCCAAAAGAGAAAAAATAAATTACATCTTTTAAGCACTCATACTTCCCCAACAACAATCAAAAGAAAAATTCTTTGGCTGATTTCATGGAAGCTATATAGCTTTTTATTTCCCCTTTTTAGTTAATAGGAAACTCTGGAATAACTTGATTTTTCTTCTCATCATAAAAATAAGCTTGGACTAGAATCTTCATTTTTATTTTGTCAATTCACATGAGGCAGACTAAATAAATTAGAATGTCCAATATGATTCTTAGGGACTAGTTCTGTATTATCAAAAGTCTTTATGTTCTGATTTTAGATGCACAATAATTTATTCTAATTTTTTCATCAAATGAAAATTTGCTTTTAATTGACTGCTAAGTTATCATCATCTTACTGAGGTGATTTTAAGTACAGAGCTTCTTGGATACTGTCCACTAATAGTATTAACTGTCTGTATCAAGTGAGTTGAAAATTATATAGAAAGCTGATACAAACTGCTGCCAGTAACCATTTTAAATAGAAAAACCGATTCAAGATGGTTTATAATTCTGATTCAGCATAAAAGTAATGCTGCATTTAAATATTTGATCTTCAACTTTTCATATCCTGAAGAGGATCAAAAGATATCAAAGAGAGAAAATCTAAACAGTTATATTAAGATAGATCATAAACTAATATTTTCTATATTTTGAGAAAATGTGGGGAAGGCCTCAGAGAAGGATGACAACATGAGCGACTGCATGAGATGGGCAGTGTGTGAACAGTAGAAAATAATTCATTTGGATTTTAGAGTGAGTCAAATATTCATGTAGGAATCATAAAGTCATAAAATTTTAAAAATCATAACTGACAAGTAAAATATTTATAATGCAGTATTATAATACATAAAATTAAATACATAAATAGAATAGGACTGCTGGATAGAGTTGTTGATTTTTATTTAAAAACACAGAAGAGCTTTAGATTATGTAATTTCTCTGTTTATTCAATACTAATAAACCAATTCATTAAAAAATAAATAAATCAGAAAGAGGTGAGTAATCACACATTTAGAAATTAAACTTTAGTGTATTATATTATATCCTAAGCTTTTAGCAATTTCATAAGATACCTCAGAAGGTATGAATGAACTAAAAGATGAGTTATATGATTTTCTAATACAAAACTTTATGAGATGAAGTGATCATGGTTTGAGACCTGTTTAAGAGAGTGAATTTGGTCCATCTTAGATGTTTGTATTATAAGACATCACCTGGAAAGCTTATAAATATATAAGATCATACTCCCAGAAATTCTGGCTCTATTGGTTTGAGCAGTCTGGGAATAGACATTTCTTTTTTACTGCAGACTTTATTTATTTATTTATTTTTAGATCAGGTCTAGGTTCACAGCAAAATTGAGAGGAAGATACCGAGATTTCCCAAGTACTTCCTGCTCCCACTATTCAGTCTCCCCCATTATGTATGTCTTCCACCACAGTGGTAGATTTGTTACAATTGATGAACCTACAATGAGACATTCTTATTACTGCCAATCCATAGTTTGTATTATGGCTCACTCTCAAGGGTGTAAATTCTGTGAGTTTTGACAAATGTTTAATGGCTTGTATGCATTATTATATCATATAGAGTAGTTTCACCTTGTAGAAATTCTCCATGTTCTCCCTATCCCAACCTATCCTCTAACCCCTGGCAAACACTTATCCTTTTAATATCTCAATAGTTTTGCCTTTCCCAGAATGCTATATAGCTGGGATTATACAGTATGTAACTTTTAAGATTGGCTTTTTTCACTTAATAATATGTGTTTAAGTTTCCTCCATGTCCTTCCATGGCTTAATAGCTAGTTTTCTTTTAAAACTAAGTAACATTCCATTGTCTGGAGGTACTACAATTTATTTATCCTTTTATCTACTGAAGGTATCTATTACTGCCAAGCTTTGGCAAATATAAATAAAGCTAATATTAAAACTAATATTAATTAATTAGGTTTACTGTAGAAATAAGTTTACAACTTCTTTGGGTAAATATCAAGAAGCACAATTGTTAAATCATATGATAACAATATATTTATTTTTGGGAAAAACTTCCAAACTGTTTTCCAAAGTGGCTGTACCATTTTGTATTTCCACCAGCAATGAATGAGATTTCCTGTTGCTCCACATCATTGTCATCATTTGGTGCTGTCATACTTCCAGATTTTGACAATTCTAATAGGTATATCATTGTTTATTGTTTTAGTTTGCAGTTCTCTAATGCATCTAATGTGGAGCATCTTTTCATATACTTGATTGCCATTTGTATACTTGTGTGTGTGCATGTGTGAGAAAGGTGTCTGTCCAACTCTTTGCCATGTTTTAATTGGATGGTTGAGTTTTCTTATTGATAAGTTTTAAAAGTTCTTTGCATATTTTGGATAACTGTCCATTATCAGATATATCATCTGCAAATATTTTCTTGCATTCTGTGGCTTGTCTTCTCATTCTCTTGACATTGTCCTTCACAGAGTAGAGATTTTGATTTTAATGAGGTCCAGTTCATCAATTCTTTCTTTCATGGATTATACTTTCAATGTTGTATCTGACAAGTCATATAATCAAAGTCTCTAGATTTTTTTCATATATTATCTTTTAATAATTTGTGTTTGATTGTTCAGGCTGCTGTAACAAAATAACATAGATTTGGTGGCTTAAACAACGGAAATTTATTTCTCATAGTTCTAGAGGCTGGGAATTCCATAATCAAGGTGCTGGTTGATTCAGTTCTTGGTGAGAATTATTTTCTGACTTGGAGATGGCTATTATTGTCTTGCTATTCCCTTACATGGTAGTGAGAGAGTTAGAAAGGGAACTTTGGTTTCTGTCTTCTTTTAAGGACACTAATTCCATATTGGAGGCCCTATCTCTAAGATCATATGTGAACTTAATTGTCTTCCAAAGGCCCTATTATAACTACCATCACATTGTCAGTAAGGACTTCACAGTGGCACAAGGAAAGGTGTCAGAAACATTCAGTTTATACTAGAATTTTATATTTTTGTTTTTTACATTTAAGTCTCTGATACACTTTGAATTAATTTATTAAAGGGTATAAGATTAGTGTCTACATTTGTTTATTTATTTATTTTCATGTGAATCTCCAGTTGTTACTGTACCATTTGTTGAAAAGACCATCTTTGTGCCATTGTATTGTCTTTGTTTTGTTTTGTTTTGTTTTGTTTTGTTTTGTTTTTGGCCAGAGGTCACTGACTGTATTCATACAGGTGTGTTTCTGGCTCTTTATACTGTTCCACTGATTTTTTTTTTTTTTTCAAAATCATACTCTCTTTATAACTCTGGCTTTGTAGTAAGTCTTAAAGTAGGCTAGTATCATTCTTCCAATTTTATTCTGTTTCTTCATATTATGTTGGCTCTTCTGGGTCTTTTGCCCCTCCGTACAAACTTTAGAAGCAACTTGTCAATATTTACCAAACAATTTGCTGGGATTTTGATTGTGATTACATTGAATTCATACATAAAGTTAAGAAAAATTGGCATTATGACAATATTGAATCTTCCTATCCATAAGCATGGAATATCTCTCCATTTGTTTAGTTCTTCTTAGATTTCATTCATTAGAATTTTGTAGTTTTCCTCACAAAGATCTTACACATATTTTGTTAGATTTATATGTAAGGTTTTCATTTTTGGATTGCTAATGTAAATGAAGTTATGTGTTTAATTTCATATTCCACTTATTTATTGATGATATATAAGAAAGTAATTGACTTTTATACATTAACTTTGTATCCCACAACCTTTCTGTAATTGTTTATTAGTACCAGGAGTTTTGTTTGTTTGTTTGTTTGTTTTAAAGACTTTATTTATTTATTTGACAGGCAGAGAGGCAGGCAGAGAGAGGAAGGGAAGTAGGCTCCCTGCTGAGCAGAGAGCCTGATGCAGGGCTCAATGCCAGAACCCTGGGATCATGACCTGAGCTGAAAGCAGAGGCTTTAACCCACTGAACCATCCAGGTGCCTCAGGAGTTGTTCTGTTTTTTTTTTTTTTGTTGGCAAATCTTTCAGATTTTCTACATAGATAATCATGTCATCTGTGAAAAAAGTCTCTTTTATGTCTTCTTTGCTAACCAATATATATTTTATTTCCTTTTTTTTCCCTTGTAATATTAGCCAGGATTTCCAAATTGATTTTGAGAAAGGCACTCTTAACTCATTTCTGATCTTAGGGGGAAAGCTTCATTTCTCATCATTATGTATGTTAGCTGTAGGGTTATTTCAGAGATATTCTTTGTTAAGTTGAAGTAGTTTCCTTCTATTTCTAGTTTGCTGAGAGTTTTGATCGTGAATGAGTGTTGGAATTTGTCAAAATATCGTTATTAACAAATATCATTCCTAAGTGGTTCTGAGGCAAGTGGTCAATGGAACAAATTTTAATATTTAATAGTTTAGACTTTACTAAAAATATGGAATATATTCTTCACTTGCTTCAGTAGTTACATAAAATTATCAATGAAATGGTAATTTTTAAAAAGTAGTGCATAGTAATATATACATAAATAGGAATTATTTGCAAATATCTTGGAGTTTTGATACCTTATAAGCACTAGTACTTTATTAATTTTTAACATAAACTTTTAAATCTGAAATATTAAGAAAACTAAGATGTAAGAATGAAAATAATTATAGTGAATCATTAACTTAATTTGAAATCACCCTTTTGCTATCTTGAATAGTGCTGCTACAAACATTCAAGTGCAAATATTTTATCGTTTACCTGTTTTCAGTTATGCTGAGAATATACTCAGGAGTAGAATTACTGGATCATATAGTAATTCTATGTGTAATTTACTTAGGAACTTCCAGTTTTGCACAAAAAGTATACCATTTTCAATTCCTACTAGTCATGTATGAGGATTTCAGTTTATCTGCATTCTCACCAACACTTATTGTTTTCCTTTTTTTTTTTTTTTTAATAACCATCTTCATGGGAGTGAAGTGATATCTCATCTGGTCATTATATAATTTTCACATTCTTAGTGTTTCTATTATGTATATACTATTTTTATTTTTTTAGGGATTTTATTTATTTGAGAGAAAGAGAGAATGAATGCATACACAGGAGTGGGCGGAGGGCAGAGGGAGAGGGACAAACATTCTCCATGCTGAGTGTGGACCCCACAAAGGGCTTGGTGTTATGACCCTGAGATCATGATCTGAGTTGAAATCAAGAGTCAGACCTTAACCAACTGAGGTAGCCATGGACCCCTCTGTATTTACTATTTTTATATATAAGTTAAGTTTCTAATATTATTTTAATAATTACTGGATTCCATGCTCACAGGCTACATCTGCTTCCTCATTCCTAATTGATTATCTCCCCCTCTCATTTTTTAAACTGGATTTCATTATTATAATAAGCCTTATTATTTGTATACTCATTAATTATCATCTCTTTCTTCTTCAGTAATATAACTTAAGATTTTTCACTGGGTATATTTTTTATGCTCCTTTGTAGATTTGTATAGCCATGTAATTAAATTTTTGTTAATAGAAAGCAAAAAAATGTTTTGTATGAGATTTCCAGATATTCTCCTTTAAATTTAGGAAACCATCAGTTCTGGTTATGATGGGATAATTTATAGAAGACAAAATCTCTCTCTAAAACAACAACAAAAAAAGGTAAAATTACATATGAAAAAATCCCTATTTTATCATATCACAGAGATGTTGAAACAGTAGAAGTTTATGAGACAAATTGCTAATAGAAGACCACTTTGCTCATATTTAGGAGCTGGTCCCTCAGGGCATTTGCCAATCCCTGCATAGATCTATTTCTTTCACAAGTTCAAAGATCAGCTCTTCCATGGTTTCTGTGGGCTTTTTTCCTGAAAAAAACTTGAAAGAAGAAATTAATAGGATGAGCTACCTTTATTATAGTCAGTCTTAGAGTCAAAACCTGGAATCCATTCCCTTTCTCCTTTATTATACCTTCAAAGTTCCTTCAAATATCAGCTGACATCTCAGTAGGTTTGGTAACTTAGCAGGTGGTGTGTCTGAAACCTGAGAGGTCTGAAAACCCTTCTTAGATTAAAATTGCTGAACATATCCATTCACAATTAAAATGTGGGAAGCAAGTACCAGAATTTATCCAACTAGATCCCCTGTTCTCAATACATATTTCTTCCTACAGTTATGACCTAAAAACAGCCTTATTCACCAGCTCCTGTTCATCAGGTGCAATTACTCTGGTCATAATTGTACTTCTTTATGACTGCTGTCTCTAAGATATCAGAATTTCAGTTTCTTGGTGGTAGCTATTGCTTATAGTTCAATGGGACCACGTTGGTGTCTCTGGGAAGAGTTCCTCTGATTTTCATGCAGAGCCCTGAGTTTGGGGATGTGTGAGATGCGCAAAATCCCCTATTGGGTCATTAGCAAGGATGATAAGTGGAGTTGATCCTGCTTCCACTCCTTGGCCTTAGACTGAAAAATCCTTCCTTGTGCAAATATTTCACCATGAATGACAGTCCTGGGGTTTTCAGTGCTGCTTTAGGGAAGACACTTCAGCTGTGCTTTTAGAAAGTTGTTTCAGTACTATGCAAAGCCATCTTTTTTCTGGATTATGTGCTGTGTAATGCAACCTGTGGGACCTACTGTGAGGCATCCAATCCTGAGCATTCTTTGATGCGAAGAGGATCCCTTAATCCTATGCCAAGCTGTGGTGTATCCCATTCCTGTGTGCCAGGTATTCTCCCCTGCATGGTGTGCTTGCTGAGGCTCTGCCAGCAGAAATGGCAAACATTTACCAAGAATATCTATTTATCTGCTTTTCTGATGGCAAGCCCCAAACCAGTACCTTCCTGAATGAAAGGTGATAACAGATGACATTAGACTTTGACACAAACTGTTGTCCATCAAAACTGGGTGTTTTGGGACACCTGGGTGGCTCAGTTGGTTGAGTGGCTGCCTTCGGCTCAGGTCATGATCCCGGCGTTGTAGGATCGAGTCCCGCATTGGGCTCCTTGCTCGGCAGGGAGTCTGCTTCTCCCTCTCCCTCTGCCTCTGCCTGCCTCTCTGTCTGCCTGTGCTTGCTCTCTCTCTCTCTATAACAAATAAATAAAAATTAAAAAGAAAAAAACTGGGTGTTTTAAGATCTACAACATGAGTTTAAGTGGGCAGAGCAACAATCCATTATGTGATAGAAATATGATTTTTAGGATTGGACCTGAGCCAGTTGAGATGACAGAAGTGTGTTACTGGTTGCAGGTGCCCCAAATTCTTACAATAGCAATTGTTATGCATCTTCTTATCTTACTCAAGTCTCACCTATGGTTTGCTGGGCAATATTCATGATTAGTTGGTGGAAGAGAATAAATGCTTACATCTGATTTACAAAGGGGTGGCTTAATATTTTGGAACATATCTGAACATGGATTCCTGCTAAGCTGTAAATCTATTCAAGGATGACTCTAAACCATATTACTGAGAGGAAATTCTCTCAGTTGGGCAGCATGTTATTCCTGGTACTGGGAATCTTTATTGTGTGAGAAGAATTGTGAGGTAAGAATATATAAGTATTCCTGAGCAGTGATTAAGTGGTACATCTGGTTTTTCCAGGACCCTGAAGGAGCATTATTGAAAAATTGACATAAAGGAAGTCTGGGAAAGAAACTGGCTGGAACTATCTATAGAAGTAGACACAAAGCTTGTGAGGGTTGTGATTCAGATTAATGTTCACAGAACAGAAAACTTTCTACTACAGAGGGGATACTCAACAAATATGTGGAAAAATTACTTGTCTTTATTTATTTATTTACTTATTAATTTCAAATTACAAGTGTCTCCTAGGAAAGCTGAGGGCAAGGGCCAAAATATTTTATAAATGAGAGAAAATAGATGTTTTTAAGAGGACCGAAAGGAAAATAAAGTTATAGTAGATTGAAGGGATGCTTAAAATGTTAAAGGAAGTGGTATTTCACTCAACTTTTAAAAAAAAGTTCTATTTGTTTGTTTACCTTTGGCTTCCTTCAAAATATAAAATTCAACTCAGTGATATGATACTTAGAATAGTTCAGTTTAGTGAAAACATAACTAGAGTCTGTACCAATTCTTCAGATTTCTATTAATAAAACTTGACCTTGTGTAAAAATAGTAGAGTTCATTAATTCATTTTCGTCCCTACTCTTTGGAGATGCTTTTCTTATATCTGTTGATCTCTTTTCAGTTTAAATCAAATGTTTTAAAAAATGAATAAATACATAAATAAATAAATTGTTTTAATTCCTGCAACAGAGAATACATGAGAATAGGTCTAATATGTGGAGGAAATATTTTACTATATTTACTATATTTTAAATTGAAATAATTATTTTGATCATATCCAGAGGAAAAATAAATTCATCACAATTAAATTGAGGAAGTGCGTTTATGAACTAGCCCCCAAACAAAAATATATGCACTTTAATTTGAAATATGTCTTAGAAAGGGTTCCAAAGAAAATAATAAATAAGGAAAATGGTCATAGGTTAAAATACATTTTATAGTCTACTAAATTTCCAGTCAAATTATAAAAAAGTGGAATGTTTAGTGTGATCACCTTATTTTCTTCAAATACTTTCCCAACTCTCAAAAAGTTGCATATATAAAACATGCTACCTCCATATTCCATTCATAGAAATTTAAATGATTACATGGAAGTAAGCTAAGACATTTATTTTCTTATTATTTTTTGAAATTTAATGTAACTCAATAATAACTTGTTTTAACATATAAAAATTATTCTCCCAATTAGTATTTTCATATAAAAGTGCTTTCACTTTAAATAATGCAAATAAAGGTGTGATTTGTGATTAAAATGAATGTTTCAGATTACATTATACACTTATAATGGTCTATAAGTTGATTAATGTTGCTTTTCTTAATTTTCAAATTGTTTCTGAATCAGTAACTATACTTAACATCTATAGAAGGTATGTCTTAATAGTGAATATAGAATTTCTTTATAGTCAATATAATATATATATATATTATATATACTAAACTTATGTATAGATTGAGTATACATGCACACACATACACACACATACACTGTTTTAAGTAAAAGTATGTGACTCAATCTCAGGGTTTTTCATTTCTCATATTCTGATCATATTCTGATTTCTGAAGGATAGTAAAGAAACAAGAGTTCTTGTACAGACTTCCTGTTAAATATATGCATGACCATGAAAAAGTCATGTAACCTTTTTCAACCTCAATTTCCCCTTTGTAAAATGAGAAATTTGGGCCAAATTAGTAGTCTTCAACCTTCCCTTACAAGGAGCAACTTCTAATTTATCCAGTTGAATAGACAACTGATAGTGAAGTACACTCATGAGGTCAGATGTTGGAAATGGAAAAGTTACACTGAGCTTTATTGCTGTATATGGATACATCGTCACTTCCTTTTTGCTGTTGTTAAAGATTTTTATTTATTTGAGAGAGAGACAAAAATAACAAGAGAGAGCACATGAGTGGGGAGGAGAAGGAGAAGCAGGCTCCCCAATGATCAGGAGGAGGAGAGGGAGAAGCAGGCTCCCCAGTGATCAGGGAGCCTGACATGAGGCTGGATTCCAGGACCCTTGGAAGATCATGACCTTAGCTGAAGCCAGCTGCCTAACTGACCGAACCACCCAGGAGCCCCTACACTGTCACTTCTAATGGTACCTCTTTGCTCATCAGCAGACAGAAAAAAATAATGAAAGAAGAAATGTGGCATACACTAGTAGATTAATCTACTAATTTGAAAAAGTTGGATCTCTCTTTCCCAACTGTTTTAAATTATTTTTAATTTTTTTTTTTTCTGTAAAAATTTGACCCTCTCCTTGTAACACACTTTTCCTGCCCTTTTATAGCATGGTGATATCAGAGACTATATTTCCCTACATCTCCTTTGCTCACTTCTTTCAAGCAAGGGCAACACTAAATGTAAGCTCCGTACTCAAATCCGCCTAAAATTTATTGCTGTACTATGTCCATATATATATGGCACTGTGCTGGGATCTGTGTATGATCTAAAGAAGCATGATAAACAGGATTACTCTTCAGTGGCATGGGTTGTTTTTAGTTTGTTGACTCTGGGGAAATATTTCTTTCATGGATTTCATGGCAAGCAAATGTTAAGGAAAGATGGTAAAGAAGTATAAATGGAAGACATTCTCCCTTTCAAATTTTTTTTCCTTAAGGTTAAAGAAACAAATATAAAGTCTAGTATTTTTCTATATCTCTAGTAAATTAATAATTATGATCTGAAATAATTCTTGCCCTATGTTTTAGATATAATTTAGAAGTTAAATATGATTAAAATTTTGAAATTTCTTTATTATGGTCAATTACTATGGCTTTATTCAATTAAAGATGAAAATATTTTAAATGATTTTTAAAAACATTATTTATTTATTTATTTATTTGACACAGAGAGAGAGAGACAGCAAGAAAGGGAACACAGCAGAGGGAGAGGGAGAGGAAGAAGCAAACTTCCAGCTGAGCAGGGAGCCTGATAGGGGACTTGCTCCCCGAACCCTGGGATCATGATCTGAGCTTAAGGCAGACACTTAATGACTGAGCGACCCAGGTGCCCCTAAAAATATTTTTATATTATTTTTTTTTGTTCTTTTTAAAATATTTTATTTATTTATTTGACAGACAGAGATCACAAGCAGGCAGAAAGGCAGGCAGAGAGAGAGAGATAGGGAAGCAGGCTCCCTGCTGAGCAGAGAGCCTGATGTGGGGCTCCATCCCAGGACCCTGGGACCATGACCTGAGCCAAGGCAGAGGCCCCAACCCACTGAGCCTCCCAAGTGCCCTTATTTTTATATTCTTGAAAGTCAAGAAAAATGAGCACAAAATACAATACATGAAAACATTTTATTGTGGTGATTTTACTAAGAATGAGACTTCCCCTGCCTTTGAGCAATTATAATTAGAAGGAAATTTGAAAATGTGGCTCATGGTTCAAAAAGTGGTAATTAACTATGCGTCAAGAGTATGTAATAAACATACCAAGCAATATATTTTCTTTAAATAGGACTATGTTTTAAAAAATAAAGATTTTTGGTACAGATAAAATATACATGTTTTTAAATTTATAGACATATTAATAGTTTAGATAGTATGTTTAAAATGTAGTATATCTAAAATGTTATTTCTTCAGTATAGCAACCAAATATTGCTCAATCTGAGATATCATTTTGCGATAAACTCAGAAGAAAATTTGGATTATCTGATATTCTCAATTCTAATTAATCACTGCAATTCTAATTAATCACTAACAATAATCTATCAATACACATATTCCTTGGATTTTATTTAATTTAGCTTTAATTTACTTTATTCTATTAATATGTTAATAGTAAATGAACTATGAAATTATGAAAATTATGAATAAATAGTTCATTGAATCATTTTTTTTAATCTAGTAGAATCTATGGAAGAAATTCCATGACAATTATTGTAGAGAAAATAACTTGACTTTCAAATATCAGAGAGGTCAGAAAAAGTTCTAAAATCACACAGCATCTTAACTGCAGGAGTGCAATAAGATTTCACTATCCCTGCTAAAGTATTGAATTTAATTATATTAGAACAATTTTCTTCCACTACAAACATTAGCATCTTTGATATGTCAAACTAATAACTAAAAACAGTTTAATAACAAGGTGAAAGTGTTATATAAAAATAGCTTTTGGATTCCTTTTAATTACACATTTTTAAATTAATTTAATTGAAGAAAAATAATTTGTTCCCTCTTCATAAAGTTGTGACTTGATATATCAAGTGATAGTTTAAACATTCTCTAAATTTGCTTAAAAGTTTGATTCTGAAGTGAAGGTACATCTTTTTCTCAGTAGATAATTAAGTTCTGCATACAAATGTGACTGATCAAATAAGTACTGAAATCTTTTTATTCAAATAATAGGTCATTTCTTTTTCTATCATATTTAAATCTAAATAAAATATTCTGAATTCAATATATGGTAGCCAATTCATTTTTACTTTCATTATTGGATTATACTGGAAAGACATGCATTCAGATAAACACATTTTTACTTATTGATTATAGAATTTGGAACTCACTGGGTAGCAAATTCTACAAAACCAATTCAAACATGCTTAGTGAAAGCACAACAGATAGAATATTAGTTATTTGGAATCAAATTACTAATAAGGCTTATTTCAGGCATAGCTGAATTAAGTGGTTCAAGAATGAGCTCACTAATTTACTGTCTACTTCTCTAAGATCTAGATTTATTCAGCATTGTTGTCATTCTCAGGTGATCTAGACTTAGGGCAGAGTTAGAATCTGCAG
>ML109979.1:39499-55671 GCA_003697995.1 Taxidea taxus jeffersonii | reverse complement strand
TATATCTCATAGTAGTATATAGTATTTATAATAGTGATTTTATTATTCTATTATTAATATCTGCTTAGAAATAAAGAGTTACAACTTAAAAACTCAGGAACCAAAGTTTCAGCAACTAAGTGAATAAAATGAACGAAAGGAAATGAATCATTTTCATCTAATTTTTGATTGAAAAGATGATTCCTCATGGTGCCTTGATGGCTCAGTCAGTTAAGCGACTGCCTTCTGCTCAGGTCATGATCCCAGGGTCCTGGGATTGATTCCCACATCAGGCTCCCTACTTATTGGGGAGCCTGCTTCTCCTTCTCCTGCTCCCCATGCTTGTGTTCCACCCCACTCTGTCAAATATATAAATAAATAACATTTTTCAAAAAAGATGATTCTTGTATTGCCTCCATATTACCTAGGACTGTAATTTTCAGATGGTCAACTTAGTATACATACTTTGTGAATTGATTTGCTTATTTATTAATAATGTTCTTTATCAATAAAGTAAAATAAAATAGAAAACTAACATCTTTTTCAGTCTAGTATTGACACATTATTGACTTTCATATATTCTCTTACTTGAAATCATTATGCAATCATTCTATTTTCTTACAATTCAGCTATTTATTTTGCTTTTCAAATTTTTATCACCAATTATCTTTTTACTTGTATTATTTTTTTATAGATTACCAGTGAAAACCTTCTCACCCCAAACAAGGAGGTGTTTGTTTTTTAATCAGTAATTTTACTTTTATTCTCATATCAAAATGATATTTAGTGAAATTCCATTTGCAGCAATATCTGAATAGATATTTTGCTGAACAAGTTTTCTTCTGAGAATGATTAGTAAAATAAGAGCAAAATTGTGTATTGGAAGAATTGTTTTAGGTACAATGAAAGCAAGAAATCAGTCATTTTTCTCAATCCAGAAAAAATGAGTCCTGATTTTTGTGAATGGCCTTTTGAATCATATTCATTATTGTAGAATCATGAACTGCCACAGATGAACTCTAGATTAAATTTTTAAATACCCCAATATTTGCTTATAACCAATTTGTAACAGTTGTTCTAACAAGTTTTAAAATATTCATTTTTCCTTCTAGTGATAGAATTCCTTTCAATAGCACAAGATTGTAGTTTTATTTTCATTTTGACATTCCCATCTTGAGCATCACTTTTCCTTGTAAATTTTTTTCTGTTCCTCTTCCTTATACCTCATCAGGATAGTTTGTATAGTATCTTATCCATACTTTTCTTTAGAATCCATGATAATTTACTAGTAGCATTAATTTTCATATTTTACTTCCTTGTGTTTAGTTATTTATGTATCTGTTTAATAGTCAAAATGTTATGAAAGTAGACATCAAGACTTTTTATTTGTGTCTCCAATATCTAGAAAACTACATAGTATAAAAGAAGAGAAATAATCGTTTAATGAACGAAATTGAAAGAAGAGTTTTGAATGATGAATTTTCAAGAGTATTGGTGAATCTGTGATCATGTATATTTTCTATACTGTATCCAAATTCTTGTTTATAGAGTTAAATTATTCTTCCTAGGTTATGTACATAATCTATGCACTTGCCACTAACTGGCAACTCATTTTGTACAAATATAAGTTAATAATCTAAAGCTTTCCATGTATAACTAGATAAATTCAATATTTTTAGCATGTGAGCCACTAAACTATTCCTCTCTACAAATCTCAGATATTATAAATATAATAACCAAATTAGTTGCTATTTAATTTAGAATGTAATTTTTGTCAAAATACACAGCTAATTTAAAACAATTTCAATCCACATATTCCTTGTGTCAATGGGCATTAGCTATCATCAGTCACAGGTAAACTAACTTGGTTCTAATTTGAAAATAAAGGTCCATTTATCCTTGTCTTCCACCACTGAGTCTAAAATTTTTGGGTTTCTGCCATGTCATTCTGTTGTGACATGGGTTTCTTGAACATGATCTGCAAGTGTGTCATGACTAGTTCTTATCAGAGAAAAAATGGATAATTTTGCCTTCTTAACTTACAATTATCTCTGGATGCCACAGAGCACAATATTTGTTTTCCTGTGTCAAAACAGGAAAATGAAGGAGGGAGAAAGTTTTTTATGAGACAAAAAAGAAAGTACAATTTATGGATTAGAATGCTATGCTAGGGGCACCTGGGTGGCTCAGTGGGTTAAAGCCTCTGCTTTCAGCTCAGGTCATGGTCCCAGGGTCCTGGGATTGGCCCTGCATCTGGCTCTCTGCTCAGCGGGGAGCCTGCCTCCTCCTCTCTCTCTGTCTGCCTGTCTCTCTGCCTACTTGTGATCTCTGTCTGTCAAATAAATAAATAGAAAATCTTAAAAAAAAAAAAAAGAATCCTATGCTAGTCATACATGATTCTTCTTTTAAATATATATTTTCTATCACTCAAATATTACTATGGCAATTCTCATTTTAATCATTCTATGAAATTTATTCATGTTTCTTTCTTTTTCTTCCTTTAATATATATTATTGCTTTGATAAAATATTTTTGTTCAAAATAAAAATTTATTAATATCAACTATACACCCCAAATTTTAAAATTGCTAGCAAATATTTAAAGCAGGATGGTGGCAGGGTAGGGGGGAAGTTCAAGGATACTTATATAAGCAGCTAATTTTAAGAAAAAGAAAGCTTTGTATTTTAAATTCACACATTCTTAAAAGTTTCATGTCTATATTGGATTTTACATAGGAGGTCTGAGGTTTGGTGGTGAGAGGTGCCAGGTGTGTGGAATATCAGTCTGGAGGCAAAATTAACACATTGAAGAAGCAAATGAGAAAGTCACATCTGTGTCTGAAACTGGGATAACAGGATTTCATCCCCTGTCAGTAGGATCCAATAGGGCTGACAAGCATGAAGACAGGAAATGGTGTCACACAGAGACCATAAGTGAAGTACCAGACGGTATATGCTAATTTTCAAGAGACCATAAACAGTGATTTTTTTCAAGCTGCAGTGAGGCAAACATAATTTGCTCATTTCTTACTGTTTTTCTTCTCTCCATATCCAACAACCATTTTTTGTATATGCTGCCTCAGCTCTTTGTTAATGAATGTGTATTACCCATTAAGAATGTTCTATTAGGCATGTTTTTTCAATCCATGAAAAGATAGCCAATTTGCAGCACTATGAATTTAATCAGTTAAATCTCAGTTAAGATGTTAATATAGATTACCTTTCACCCCACCCCAATATTTCACTAGACAAAATGTTATGCAATTATCCTGACAGCTCACTTGTAAACTTCTTTGTTCCACTTCATTAGTCTTAAACTTGTCCTTTTTTATATTTGTATGAATGAAAACATAGATAGTTATCATTTTTAAGAAGATACAATCATTCTGCACATACCATCTTCATTTTATCATTTTTTTCTCTCCTTAACCTTGCAATTGGAAGTATCTATTGACAGAAATAAACTAAAAAGTATTTTATCTGCTCTGAATTTTTCTTGAGTATTCAGTTTCCTTTATCATATTTTTAAAATTGAAGAACATCCTTTTAGAATGTTTACTGCTTGGGGCGCCTGGGTGGCTCAGTGGATTAAGCTTCTGCCTTTGTCTCAGGTCATGATCTCAGGGTGCTGGGATCGAGCTCCTCATCAAGCCCCACATGGGACTTTCTGCTCAGCAGGGAGCCTGCTTCCCCCTCCCCCAACCTCTGCCTGCCTCTGCCTACTTGTGATCTCTGTCTGTCAAATAAATAAATAAAATATTTTAAAAAATTAAAAAAAATAAAAAAAAAGAATGTTTACTGCTTGAGTTTACATGTGAAATCAAATAAATCTATAGACTATTCAACATACATAAGAATTTTGGGGATAGTCTTCGAGGGAAATGGCTTTTTTTAACATACTGTGTTTCACTAGGTCTACCTGCATCAAAATCCACTGTAATGCTTGGTTAATGTAAACATTCATCCAGAATTTGAATTCAGAGATTACAGGGGTATAATACTGCATGTATTTCAATGATACTTTTGCATAATAAAGCTTAAGAATTATAACCTTAATCTCTTTCCATAATTCAAATTCAGATATGTAGTCTAGAAACATTGCCCACTTAAAGAATATTCGTTTATAATAAAACCTCTAACAGGGACGCCTGGGTGGCTCAGTGGGTTAAGCCGCTGCCTTTGGCTCGGGTCATGATCCCGACATCCTGGGATCTAGTCCCGCATCGGGCTCTCTGCTTGGCAGGGAGCCTGCTTCCTTTCCTCTCTCTCTGCCTGCCTCTCTGCCTACTTGTGTGATCTCTGTCAAATAAATAAAACCTTTAAAAAAACAGAAAAAAAACAAAAAAAAAACCTCTAACAATATATTAAATATAAAATTCTGAAATAAATGAAACTAAAATTGTTAAATTTCCTTCCCCAGAAAGGGAATTTTACAGATAACATAAAGTTATGAAAATGTTTTAGATTCTGAGCTCTTAGTGTTTTATAATACTTATCTCTGAAGTAACTAATAAAAAATAAGTAGCATTTATGACTCACCTATCTGGCCTTGTTCTAAGTGATTTGTGTATAGTAGTTTTCTTAGTCTTCATTGCTATCCAGTGGGCTTGGTTCCTATATTATCCTTGTTTTATGGTTGAGGAAGCTGAAGAACAGAAAGTTTAAGGAGTTTACCAATCACAACAAAAGTAAACAGATGTCTCCCTAGGCCCTTAGATGTGTGCTCATTGCCCCACTGGAATAACATTTAAATGATCTATTTATTATGCATATAGGGTCTATTATGTGAAAGTTAATTATAATGGATTGTACATTTGAAGGTGTTTTTTTTTCCACTTTCAAATGTACTATATTTATTTATTTATTTATGATTTGGTGCTTTGCATTTTATGTTTATATGTTATATGTGTGTGTGTGTGTGTGTTATATTTATGCATATATATGTTAATTTTTCCAGGGAGAATTAAATTATATTGTTTTGTTAACTAATCAATGGCAGAGTTGGTCATTGATACAGACTTTTTTTTAACATCTTAATTTTATTTTTTTCAGTGTTCTAAATTTCAAGGAATTTATTTTCAAAGAAAGTTACCTGTTAATATTCATGATCATGATGCCATTGCTAAGTTTTCAGAACAGTATTCTTATTGGAGGCTTTTTAAATACCTATGTTTTTAAATTATATATATATAAAACATATATAAAAAAGAAAAAGAATTGTCTGAAAACAGCACAAGTATAGTTCATTTGTAATAGTTTTGCAATAAGGGACGCCTGGGTGGCTCAGTTGGTTAGGCAGCTGCCTTCGGCTCAGGTCATGATCCCAGCATCCTGGGATCGAGTCCCACATCGGGCTCCTTGCTCGGTGGGGAGCCTGCTCCTCCCTCTGCCTCTGTCTGCCTGTGCTCGTTCGCTCTCTCTTCCTCTCTCTGTGACAAATAAATAAATGAAATCTTTAAAAAAAATAGTTTTGCAATAAATGTTCTTATCTTAAACTATATTTATTTTGTAGGAAGTAATATGCTCATAAAAAGTATTCAAAAATATGTCTTAGGTTATTTTCTTATCCTTCTTCTCAAGACATTGATTCAAGTAATTGATTTACCAGATTTATTTAAAACATTGATGTATTTATTTTATATTTTAAATGGAATGCTTTAAAATTTAGTTTGAGAGTGACCTTTTAGTAAAAGTGGGTATGAAAAAGGTACAGGTGATATGGTAAGGGGAAAGGGTTTTGAATTATATCTGAGGAAGGAGGAGAGATTAGAAGACATTAATAGACAAGGTATAAATTACAAGGTCCAAAGGGCAAGAGAAAGAGAGCAGTGAAAATATTTCAACTTAATCAGCATTATTGTGGAAAAAATGGGAATTGTTATAAAAATGTAAAATAACATATGTAACACCTAAAATAGTTGTTGCATCTTAAAATTAAAGTTTATGTTTTGTTAAATTAAGCATTAAATAAACAAACAAAGATTTTGGAAAGAATCACAATTGTTTCCAGGTTTTTTTAATAAACAGATATCATTGTGGTTTCATAATTTTTCCAAAGGCTACCAAACTAGATATTACAAAGTCTTAAAAATCAATGAATAAAAGACTGGTACTGCCGATCACATATGAAATTACTTCAACTTTCACTTGATATCCAATAAAATCTTTCTGGAACCAAAGAAGATTTTTCAAATAATTTAATAGAAATGAACGACCAGTTGGCTTAGAAGCCTGCCTCTATGGAGACTAAGAAAAAAGTAAGGAATTGAAAAGCCTTTAAATACAAGGGCTCTGGCCAGTGAGGCTATATAGCTCTTTCTCTCTATAGTCCTGTAGTTTATATAACTGTCTAAAGATTTACTTCCAGAGTCCCATTCTCCTTTAGCAGCTGCATTATTAAAGGGAGGGATTTTTCTGGCATCTACAGTAAAAAAGTGATATACTACTGACTGCTGAATATTAAGTGCTTTTTACTGCCTGTTGTATAGAGAGGACATATAGACTTAATTCATTGACCTTAATATGATCTAGGCACCATTATAACCCCTCCACATATATGTACCTCATTCACCCATTCCAGCAACTCTGTGGACATGTTACGAATTGTGATCTTATTTGATTTTTCAGTTATTTTACAGATTTCAGGTAATGTGCCAATGCAAAATACTTGATATTGGTGGATCCAGGATTCAAACCCAGGATGTCTGACTCCACAGGGTGTTTTTTAAGTTCCTATAGCAGTAGTTTTCAACATGTTTTGAATGATCCACACAAAAAGCTAAATTCTTTTTATGTAATGATCCCACACAAGTGCATGCACATGCACGCACGTCCGCGTGTGTGTGTGTTCGCGCGCGCGCACACACACACACACACACACACACACACACACACTTACCCTTACAACTTGGGATACATTCAGATACTTTCTTTTTATATTGTGTTCTATTCCATTCCATTCACTACATTTTTAGAAGTGCTGATCTTGACCTACTAACAGATTTTGACCTGGATTTTGACAAGCATTGTGCTACCATCCCCTGCCTCTGCATCAGGACACTGGCATGCAAGGTAAGGTCTCATTTATTCTTTATGATTGATAATGAATGGGGGGAAAAACTAGGATGTCCAAAGTTAGATGTAATTAGTGACTAAAAATTACAAATAGATGTTGTCTTTTCAATGTAAATATCCCACAAAAAACTTATTCGTTATACTCAAATGCAGCTCTTCTTTCTAAATTCTCTAATTTGGTTGAGAAATTCATCAGTACATAACCATTATTCCAGTGATATCATAATCCTAGCCATTGTCCCTGTAATATATTAGTTGTAGATTGTTTCTTATACTTTTAAAATCATTCATACAGATAATATATTTTCCTCATTCACTGACGATTCACTAGGTTAAAATTTACTTTTCTTTTTTGGTCAAGTGTAGTACTTCTCTAGAGACATTTCAAAATCTAGTTTTTCTCTCTTTCTTTAATTCATCCATGGTGATGTTGCCAACTTACTTATTAAACTGCTTATTTCACTCCTATTTCCTAATTTAAGCAAGAATTCCTTATCAGATGTTGAAGACCTGCCTAAGTATCTATTATTTCAACTCTATTGTCCATTAATTCCCTACATTCCTGTTAACCATACATCTTCCATTGTGTCTTCCTTTAATTGTATGTATATGTATGTGTATATACATATATACACACATACACTTCCATATTCTTTATTTGCCAATGCATTTGTTTTTCTTCTATAATTCAATGAACCACAATATCCACAAACATAGCCAAAAGAAAATGTAGGAAATTGACTTGTCCAAGAGATTAATGAAAGATCACCATGGGTATTTAAAAGCTTTGACAAGTTCTTTGTGTATAAAATAGTCATTAGCCATGAGATGTTTACAGCTTTTATCGAGAAAGATAGAGAGAGAAAGCTGACAGAAGAAAGAGTACAGAGGAAATTAACAATGTTCTGCATAAAAATGTGAAGTGGAAGCAAATATTGTCAGTTAATAAAACCTAGCATGTAAGTTTTATCATAGAAAGAAACATGTATTGACACATTTTTTCAGACAAAGTATGTCATACTTGTACAACACAATTATAAAAATGAGGGAAATATATTCTGCATAACCCCTGTAGTTAGTGAATTATGTTTTCTAAAAGTTGAGGAAGATTAGAATAAAGAGAGTTTTGGGAAAATTTTGGAAAGTTTTTGAATAAGGAGTTTTGGAGAGTCGTGGATTTTTCCATAGGATCCCATCTTAACTTCTTCAAAATAAGGGATTATTTTCTTCTCTGTGTGACATTTTACTGTGATTCATTGTTTTACAACATTCTCACAATGCTGCAAAAATTATAAGACACTAAAAGAGGGAGATGCATCAAAAGATTTTGCTATCCTGTTATAATTTAATTTCACCAAATCTCCTAAAATTTATATTGAGTCAAAAAGTTAAGTTCAGCTTTGCATATTTGCCTTTTTACTTTTTATTCTATTTGTAAGTTCTGTTTATACATTGGACTCATTTTGTGCCAAAAGTTCTTCTAAAGCCTTTAAAGTATAAATTTAACAAAAGTGAAAAATGTCTTTCTATTGTCAAACAATTTGGGATATGAAGTTAATTCCTGATTTTCACTGTATCGTATCCAATATTTAAGCAACACAAAATATGAAGAAATTGTTCTTAGTGTTGGAAAACACAGAAAAAAATTGTATTTGTAAGTTATCAGTGAGAAAGACTTTACAATATATTGAGTAATATGCAAGTTGAGCAGTATTCTTAGTCCTTAATCCTTCATCCAGCATACCTTCCATGTGCATGAACAATATATATTTTCCTCACTTAAGCTCATCAAGGAATGAAAGAGGCTATTCTTACCCATATTTTAATTGAAATATTGAAATGTAACCACATACAGAAAAATGCACTTATCATAAATGTACAATTAAGAAAATTTTCACAACGTAAACACACTAGGGTAACCATGACATCAAAAAATAGAATGTTTGACACCTAAGAAGCTCTGTTATGACCCTTGCCAGTCACTTCTCAATGAGAAATGTAACTGTTACTCTGAACTATAACAATGTAACAGTTTTGACCATTTCAAACCTTATACATATTATGCCTTGTTTTTTTGCCTGAATTCTTTTGCTCAGTATTGTTTGAGACACATCTACTGTGTGTGTGTGTGTGTGTGTGCAGTAATAATTTTTTTATTCTTATAACTTTCTAATATCCCACTCAATGACTCAACCACTGTTTCATTTGGCCAATCTAAAGCTCATGGAAATTTGAATTGATTTTACTTTCTGGCTATTAAAGATGAAGTTGCAATAGAGAATGCAGAAATAGAGCCATACAAATCTGCCCAATTTAGTTTTGACAAAGGAGTAAAAGCAATTCAATGGAGGAGGAATAATCTTTCCAATAAGTGGTGTTAGAACAATTGGACATCAACTGTCAAATAAAGAACCTTCCCTGAATCACACAGTCTGTAGAAATTAACAAAAATAGACTCATGCTGCCTGTTGCAACAGGAGTAATAAAATCTTCTGTGTCTGAAAAAAAATAGATCATGGACTTAAACATAAAATCATAAAACTCCTAGGAAAAAGAAAAATGACAAAATCTTTAGAACTTAGGTGTAGGCAAAGACTGTTTAGATTTGACATAAAAAGCATAAGTGAGGGGCGCCTGGGTGGCTCAGTGGGTTAAAGCCCATGCCTTCGGCTCAGGTCATGATCCCAGGGTCGTGGGATCGAGCCCCGCATCAGGCTCTCGGCTCTGCGGACAGCCTGCTTCCTCCTCTGGGAAATGCCTTTAATTTCTAGCTTAATGTACTTATTTGTCACAGTTCTTATTTATATTATAGGGTCCCAAACAAATAAGGGTAATGCATACTCAGGCATAAAGTTTTATTTTTGTTTGTTTCAAGTTTTTATTTAAATTCTAGTTAGTTAATATATAGTGTTATATTGGTTTCAGGTGTAGAATTTAGTGATTCATCACTTTCATGTAATATCCAGTGATCATCACAAATGCCCTCCTGAATACCCATTACCCATTTGGTCCATTTTCTACCCACCACCCCTCCAGGAACCCTCAGTTTGTTCTCTATAGTTAGAAGTCTCTTATGTTTTTCCTCCTCTCTCTTTTTTTCTTCATTCCCATGTTTATCTGTTTTGTTCTCTAAATTCTACGTGAGTGAAAGCATATGGTATTTGTTTTTTCTCTGACTGACTTATTTAGCTTAACATAATACCCTCTACTTCCAGCCACATTGTTACAAATAGCAAGATTTCATTCTGTTTTGATGGCTGAGTAATATTCTACTGTGTGTATTTATCACTTCTTCTTTATCCACCCACCAATTGATATATATTTGGGCACATTCCATAATTTGGTTATTGTTGATAATACTACTGTAAACATCAGGGTGTTTGTGCCCTTTAGGATCAATATTTTTTTCTTTGTAAATACCTAGCAGTTCAATTGCTGGGTTATAGGATAGTTCTTTTTTTTTTTTTTTTAAGATTTTATTTATTTATTTGACAGACAGAGTTCACAAGTAGGCAGAGAGTCAGGCAGAGAGAGAGGAGGAAGCAGGCTCCCTGCTGAGCAGAAAGTCGATGTGGGTCTCGATGCGGGGCTTGATGCGGGGCTTGATGCAGGGCTCGATCCAAGGACCCTGAGATCATGACCTGAGCCTAAGGTAGAGGCTTAACCCACTGAGCCACCCAGGCACCCAAATAGTTCTATTTTTAAAAGCATAAAGTTTTCTTGTGATCTGAATAGTTTCAGAAGCAAAAAATAAGTTATTATTTTGACAAGTATGCACTTACATTTTGTGTTTTTATGTATGGGGTCAAGATAAGGAATGACTGTATTAAATACATCTATACATTTACCATTGAAAACATAACATCCCAAAATAATTCTCATCAGAGATTAGAGAGAGAGAGAAAAAAAAGCAACTTTCTTTTTTCTGATGGTATTATATGAGTCATTTTATTGGAAAGTAAGATCTGAATAATTCATTTTGATTCCATTTTTCACAGACTGATAAAGACACTGAGTTAATTTTTAGGTTCAAGAGTTTATGCTTAACATAATTATTGATTTTTAGTAAATTTAACCATATGTCTCCTTATTATGTGTACTTTGCCCTTTAGTCTTTATTTTCAAAGTATTTGCTGCATTCATGCTATTATAATCAATGTGATTGCATTTTAATTTACTTTATGAGCCTTTATAAGAGCATTTTAGAACAATTTTGACATCAGTTACTTAGAACAAGAAAATATGTATTTCTATAGTTTCTTGAAAATTATATTAAATAAGTTTACCCAGTTGTCTAACCAAGAATTGTTTTACATTGCATAATCTTTCAATAAAAATGCTCATTTTTAATGCAAATCAGAGTATTTCAAGGAGACTTGGACTAATTTGGAAGGATTTTCCAAAATATCTAAAGAGCTAGGACAAAATAATTATGTTTTCATTTGCTTCTTCCAAATACACGTAAAAAGTCACACAAAATACTTAGCAATAAGAAAGATGATAAATGTGATTTATATATTTTCCTATCAAACAGACCTCAAACAAGTGAAGATTATCTCTGTTTTTAAAATAAAGATATTAACAAAATTCCATACAGTATATTTTATTTGGATAGTTTTGTCTTTAAACAAACTGTTCTTTTGGATAGACTTACTGAAATGTTGTCAAATTGGGCCATCAGAGAAAAATGCTTTCTGGTTCCCTAAGTAGTTCCAACAGTTAGCGTTTTATATCTTTATTATCTTTTCCTTTGTTTGTTGTTTCTTAACGCCCTTAAACACTAATTAACATGGCAGTAAATCTATACTCATTTGTTCTTTCCAAAATTAGGCTTTTGTGGATTCCTGTTGCAATTTCTTTTTAAAAAAGCTGAAAGTGATTATTCACTTTCACAAAACTTATGTATAATGGCTCTTAGAGGATGCAAGTTTGTACATGAAGTCCCGACTGAGTAAAATTTCTCAATTCCTGCTTTGCTTTCCTATATTATGGCCATTAGCCACATGTGGATATTTAAATTAAAATTAATTAAAATGAAATAAAAGTTCAATTCTTCTCTATTACTAGCTACATCTCAAATCTTAGTAATGAGTAGGGGTTAGCTGCTATTACATAGGACAACACGTATATGGAACATTTTAATCATTAGAAAAATTTCTATTGGATAACATTTGACTTGATAGCATTTATATTGAAATTTTTCTGTTAAAATCATGGCTTTACATGACAGCATTATACAAAATACAATTAGCCTTTTCTTTCCCTTGTGTTTAACTGAGGGCTTTTTAGGTTGTTAAGAATATATTTATAAATCTCAAAAAAAAAAAAAAAACCTAGAAGCAACAAAATCACTCTTGCTAATTTAATTTGTCTTCTGAAAAATAATGTTTAGGAACAGGGGACTCCTGGGTAGCTCAGTTGGTTAAGCATCTGCCTTGGGCTCCGGTCGTGATCTAGTCCTGTGGTAGGGATCTAGTCCTGTGGTTGGCTCCCTGCTTAGCAGGGCGTCTCCTTCTCCCTCTGTCTCTGCCTCTTCCCACCACTCATGCTTGCTTCCTCTCACTCACTCTCTCAAATAAATAAATAAAATCTTTTAAAAAATTACTTCTCCAGAATGAGGAAACTGGTTACCTTATATTAGCATTTTTTCTAAGTTTCAGATTTTTCAGGAGAATGTATTTCTTTACATGTATTTGTACATGTAAAGTATCCTTTAGATGTAATGCATTTCTTTACATTTATGGGTACACACATACATTCTAGAAATTTTATCCTCTTGGAAAGATTTCAGTATTTGCCAGTTTAGAAGCAGGGTAGATGCCTAAATGGAGAAAATATCTTTAATTTTATTTATGATAATTAAGAGATTATGTTGAATAATTTACCTGAGCACAGAGGTTTTGTAGCTATTATAAAAGTATATAGAGCTTCTAAGGGACAAAACCATACCTATTTTAGTGTTAATGTCTTTATAAATTCCTGTTCAAATGGCTATTGAGCACAACATATAAGGTTCTTTTTTCCCCATATATTCCTCTGATAGAAGATTCATTATTCACTCATTCAGCCTTTTTTTTCAACCAAAAAATGTATTGAAAATCACAGAGAAAGCATTGTGAGGGGTATGAATATTAAGTCAGATTTAGAATTATCTCTTGGAAGTCTAATAATACTGTATAGGTTAAGATCTGTAAACACACACACTAATACACAGAATTGATTGTAGGAAGAATTAAGTGCCATGAGAAAGAATATATAAATAATCTCTCTCTCTCTCTCTCTCTCTCTATATATATATATATATATATATGCACACACACACACATATATATATACACATAAATACATATATGTATATAGATATATTGAATATGCATGTATGTACATGAATACATTGATATCATCATCCTAAGTTATATGTATATATTTTAACATATTGTCTGGCACAAAGAAAACCTTCAAATAAATTCTACTATTATTACTTATATTACAAATTGAGAATTCAGTGATGAGGAGTTTATTTGTAGGTGTATAACACAGCAGTCTTGTAGATTAATAAGACTTATTTCAGCTGGGTACCTAAGAAGATGTCCGGCAGTTTATTAAAAATTGAACAATGACAGTGAGCCAAGAAAATGCAGTAAATCTGTGGGAGTATTAAATAATACATTTTATCCATTCAAAGGGAATTATTTCAATGGAAAATAAAATATGAGCTGAGGCAACAGTAAATATGCTTCTATAATATTAGTAAGATAAAAAGAGGCTTGTTTTGCCTTCAATTAAATCATTCAAATGAAACAACTAACTTCAAGTATTTGCAACACACTCCTTCCTGGTATATCTCCAAAAGCATAGGAGAGAATTTATCATCTACGTCTTTAATTCTTATCCTCATTCTATGTCTCTTACTCAGTGGTTTAAGACAGACATTGAAAAGTTATTTCCCCTTCTCCTTCATAGTTCGTCCTTAATACAGCATTAATCCTCAACTCTCATTTAATCTGTGTTCTAACCCTATCTTGACCCCTTCATCCTCACTACCTTTATTGTATTTTCTGTCTTTTGCCTCTCTTGTCCTAGTTATCCTAACTACAAGCAGAATGCTCAGCTTTCTAAATAAGTCAGCCTACTTCTACTCTTCCATCACTTGAATGTATTAGATAAATAGCTTTTGCAATGCTTATTCTGCTCTACCACAGCAGTGTAGAATTAGGGCTGGATTAACAAATGCCTGAGAAACACTAGCCTTCTTCCAGCAACGAGTTTGTTTTGCTTTGAAGAATAATACAAGATAGACCACAACATCATTTTCAGAGCAACAGTATAGCAGAGTTCCCTTGTCTTCCTGTTCCAGATTTTGTAATCTGATGACTCCAGTACTGTACATGTGCACTAAAATGTGACAAGTATGGGCAGGCACAAACTATCAGCTCAGGGAAGCCAGCATTTGGGAGGATCCCTCACCTTTCATGGTAAACCAGGCATTTGCCCCTATTCAGGGGTAGTGGACTCATTCTTATTCTCTTGTTCAAATGCATCTTAACAATTTTATTTATTCTCTACATAATAAAATTATCTTGACAAAGAAGCACACGTGCTTGAGCTGTAGAACATAGTGTTTGACTAGAGTCTCAATTTTCAATCTTACAAATGCACTCCCATAAATTTCTTGAGTTGGTGATACAAGTAAAATTAAACAGGGGTCAAATTTTTAGGTATTATTGAGGGTATGAAAACCCACAGAAACAGTTATTGTTAACCTTTTATTTACAAATCTTAAAAAAAATAGTTTGTATTGTCATTTCCCTTTAGGTCTTTCTATAGTTTCTCATCTAAACTATGAAACTCCTTACATGTTATGCACAGCTATCTGACCTCAATTATTGTTTGAGCTGTGTTTTTCCAATAAATATGCAGGATTCTTTCTTTTCTCTCACATTTTGTATGTCTGAGTTATTCCGAATTAGTTTCTTCTCCTAACAGTAGGCCTTTGCATACAATGCATCTCCTCTTGAAATGCTATCCTCTTTCTTTTGTAAATTCAACCACTATTCCTCACCCAACAACCTACCTTAGTTCTTACTAGAGCGGGGTTAATGTTGTCTTTTACTTTCTGGATGGCACTCAGTGCTTATGGTTACTGTAACAATTATCACTATATTGTAATATTTAGTAACACGTAGTTTAAAATGTCATTTACAAACCATTTCATATTGTTTAAGATACTAGAAATTAATTAATAGTTTCCAGTTTCTACTTTCTCTAACTAAAGGGCAAAAGGCTACTAGGTTTAAACTTTAGAAAACATAAATTGACTAGATATCAGCCAGCTCTCCTTCTTAGCAGAGACTGAAGAACTACATAACTTGGTTAAGAAAGTATCTTTTCTAGCTGTCTTTAAAGAAAAGTTTGTAAGTAAGCCAATGAAGGAAGAATAATAACATATACCATTGAGGATCACAGACTAAACAGATTCATTTCAATAATAGAAGAATGCCATGTTTAAAGAAGACGCAGCTGGGAGGTGGATGAAGAAGGGAAAAGGAACAAGAATGGTAGGAGAAGAGTCAAGGTTAAAAGTGAGAGAGAAAATCTCTGTCTCTGCCTCTATCTCTCACAAAGACAACATGCACCCCAACACATATAATACCTAAAATTTGTAATTATTTTCTTTAAAAATAATTTTGACACTAGAAATAAGAGAAATAACGTTCTTTAGAAGATGATATCCAATCATGGTAAAGTATTGGAAATATATGATATTACATTATGCGTTTAAGTTGAAAGCTAAGGTACTGCCAAAGTAGATTGCAGAAGTCTTCTTTCAAACAGCAATGGTAAACAGGAAAGACATCAAAGTAATTTTTTTTTATTTTTATTTAAAGATTTTATTTATTTGATACAAAGAGAGAGAGGGAGAACAAGCAGGGGGAGCAGCAGGGAGAGGGAGACAGAGAAGCAGGATCCCTACTGGGCAGGTAATCTGACATTAGACTTTATCCCAGGACCCTGAGATCATGACCTGAAAAGAGGCAGACATTTAATCAACCATTCAGGCATCCCTTAAAGCCTTAAAGAGTTATTATTTTTTTTTAAGAACTCAAAATCTTCAAAATA
>ML109979.1:15895-34499 GCA_003697995.1 Taxidea taxus jeffersonii | reverse complement strand
GAATCCTTTCATTTTGTTTTAGGATATCCATTCCATTGCAGAAAATGAAAAGATTATAATTTTTTTTTTTATAAAACAATCCTACATATGACCAAGAAGTTTGTTGCCTCATCTCTGTAGTTTTTAGATAATTTGTAATTAAATATAACCAATAAGAATGATAACAAATATTTTCAACTTTCACAAGCATTTTTCAGAATTATCACATAAGCAAGCCAATTTCCAGACTCACAAAACCAGATCTCCATGTTTAAAAGTGGTGGCTGGACTCTAATCAAGTTAGACCTGCAGAAATCTACAGAGTCCATAAAGAAGCCAACTATATCAAGCTGTCGTTTTTTATAACTGAATAATTTCTGTGAGGTTTTTGTGTTATTTGGATAAATGCCCAGTAGTGGGATTACTGGATCATATAATAATTATATTTTTAATTTTTTGAGGAAACTTCATACTATTTTCCATAGTATCTGCATCAATTTGCATTCCCATCAACAGTGCACAAGAGCTCTTTTTCTCCATATCTTTGGCAACACTTGTTATTTCTTGTCCTTTTAATTCTAGCTATTCTGGCAGGTATAAAGTAATATCTCATTGTGGTTTTGATTGTCATTTCCCTGATGATTAGTAATGTTGATCATCATTTCATATGTCCTTTAGCCATTTATTTGTCTTCTCTGGAAAAATGTCTATTCAGGTCTCCTGCCCATTATTTAATCTGATATTTGTTTTTGCTGTTGAGTCATATAACTTCTTTATATACTTAGGATATTAACTTTTTATTGGATATAACATTAGCAAATGTCTAGTCCCATTCATTAGATTGCCTTGTCATTTTGTTGATGGTTTTTTTCACTGTGAAAAATTCTTCTTCTATTTTTTTGTTTTTGTTTTTTTCTTTTGGTGTAGTTCCAGTATTTTATTTTTGCTTTGGTTTCTGTTGCATGAATGGACATATCAAGAAAAATGTTTTCATAGCTAATGTCAAAGATATTACTACTTACTACTACTTACGTTTTATTACTTATTTAAGTACTACTTAAATAAGTAGTACTTATTAAGTACTTATTATTAACTTATTAACTTAAGTTAAATAGTAGTACTACTTCATAGTACTTCTACTTACGTTTTATTCTAGGAGTTTTGTGATTTCACATTTCACATTCAGATCTTTAATCCATTTTGAATTTCTTCTTGTGTATGTGTAAGAAAGGCATTTTTAAAAGAAAGTCATTCTTGATTATTCACAATCTTGTCAAATAAAAGAACTAAGAAATGTGAATATCTTTATTTCATTACAAAGAAATTTCCTATATCAACTGATGGCTTAGCTATTTTCTTCTAATCATTAGGCTGATATAACAATGCTCTCAAGAAAGGGCATGAACAAATGCTTTTTATCCACTAACACAAGATGATACCAAAAAAAAAGGAAATCACTTCGTTTATCCAATGACCGATCAAAACTTGATTTTAAGAAATATTTTGATACATTCATTAGGACTTGGTAAGTGATGAATATATTTTCATTGTGAAATAGTGCCTGAAAGGTAAGATTATATTTACAACCAAATAAATAAGATACTATAAAATGATCAAATCTACACCATGGAATAGACCAAATATATACTCTTGGTCAAGGTGATTTGTTAAGGTTTTTGTTTTTTTAATTCTTATTAGGCTTAAGAGATCTTTACTGGCTTAGATTTATTTTCTTTTCTCCTTAAAATATCTTTGAATTATGGTATTATCCTGGCTGCTAAAGACTTTAATCCCCAAAATATAATATGCGACCACAGTGTGGCCCAGATTATGCTTTTCCAAAATAGTTTTTTTTACATATATTATGACTTCAGAATTCATTACTACCCAGAATATTTCCTTACACAATGTGAATTCTGCATGTTTCTACCTTGCACAAGATAGCAAGTTAGTAGGAACTAAGGACTCCTCAAATTTCATTATAGGTTACTTCAATACCAGGAAATATGGCAGATTAATGGGAAAAATGCCATTCTAATTCTAATTTCCATCTTCTACATTTTGACTTATGTATCTAACAATTTTGTTGGGCTGTACACTAATTCAGCTGCTATATTCACATTCTTTTGGGATGTTTTTTCCAAATTTTATTCCTTCATGTAACCACTATTTGCTCATTTTCTTATATTAGAAGCGCCTCTTTGTATGTTCAAATTAGCACTCTCCATACTAATGTGAGTTTCCCAAACCAAACAACTTCCAATGTCATAAAAGTAAAAGTTTTGTCTGTAGCAAAATTATCATTGAAATAATAGTGAAAGAAAGAAAAATAAACATCTTAAATTTTTTTCTGTTGCTATATATATTTCAGTCACATGTAAATAAGACCTGTTGTGAAATGTGTAAAACTAGTTTCAAGGATGTGTGAAATTAAAACACTGGCATGTTGCCTTACCCTAAATGGTAGTCAATAAGAAAATTATAAATATTTTCTACTGATTTTGAGTTTAGTTTGTGCTTTCTGTCCTAGTTTACTAAAATAGATGATCAACCTTAGATCTTCTAATTAAAGTCTCTAAAGCTATACATTTCTCCATAAGCACTGCCATTATTAGCTAAGTCCCATAGCATTAGTTATATTGTTCAGTATCATTTAGTTCAAAATATTTTAAAATCACCTTGAGATTTCTTTTAAGAGTCATGATTATTTAGAAATATAGTCCTTAATTGCCAAATATGTAGAGCTTAATATTTCAGTTCAGATTAGTCATATTTCATGGCTCAATAGCCCCATATGCTAATGGCTATCACATTAGATAATGTGAATATTCACATATTCTGGGAAAGGGCTCTTTATATTTGGCTCTAAAGAAGTCTGAATATATGGAAAGTAATAAATTCTGGTCAGGAAACAGGAAAACGATAATCAGACATGGCTGGATTGTTGGACACTAGTGGGAAATATTATTAGAAGGAAATCCACTTATATTTTACAGAACCTGACTGATACAGAACATTGAAATAATATTCAACTCAGAGAAGCAAAAGGCAAACTCAGATCAGGTATATATGTTTGAAGAGCTTACTCACATAAAAATATGATTTTTCTATTTTACCAATTCAATAGTTAGAAAACAGCATATGTTTGACTTACAAAAATTGATTTTAAATATGACCAAACAATTGTGTTATGGAGACAACAATTTTGACTATATGTTCAGTTTTGTTTCAGACATAGATATAATTTGCATTACATTATATACTGATTTTTTTTTTGTAATTTTAGAGAGAGCTTACAAATAAAGAGTGTGAACTTAAAAGTCAGGATTTCTGGGGCACCTCAGAGTGCCCCAGAGTGGCTCAGTGGGTTAAGTCTCTGCCTTTGGCTCTGTTAATGATCCCAGGACTCTGGGATCCAGCCCCACATCTGGCTCTCTGCTCAGCAGGGACCGGCCTCCTCCTCTCCCTCTGCCTGCCTCTCTGTCTACTTGTGATCTCTGTCTGTCAAATAAATAAAATAAAATCTTAAAAAAGAAAGTCAGGATTTCTATACTCATATAATAAGGGTTAGATATTTAGTAATTTCATGTAACATTTTCAGTGTCTGCTAATTGTATTGCTTAAGTTTTAAAACAGCTAATTATGTAAAGTGCTCAAAATTATGCATGGTGTGTAGTAAGCATTAGATAAGTGTTACTATTATGTTTATATTTTGCACTGCATTATCAAGTAATCATTAATTATTTCTAATGGAAAGAAGTCAAAAGTTAAATGTGCTTGGTATGTAGATATTTAAAAATACATTTGCATTAGTTGTTTTTCCTTTAATATTTCTATCAATAAATAGAAACAAAAGAGAATTAAAGAAAAGAAGCCCTGCTTTACCAGGAAGAGCTCCTGTTAAGGGAAAAACAATTTGAGATGTATGAAATTTGAGTACATAATCATGAGTATATTTGTAAATCATTTTATGTTGATTTACCATAACATTAGTCACTCTTCTTTTAGACTTTTATTTATTCATTAACAATTTGACTGTGTTTTTAGCAATAACCACCCTTGACTTATGTTTTTCTGTATATTTTCTTTACTGTGTTTTCTTTTATCGTTTCAGTCTATTAGAGCTATAATGAGACCTAAGTTAATACAGAATGATGCTCTCTACCTCCCACATGTGAGCCAAAACATAAATTGCTTTTTTTTCTTTTTTTAGTGCACAAGATAGTAAAATTGGGTGTTAGTATGGTTAAGAGCAAGCCAAGAAATTTCACCAAGAAGCATATACCAGAAGAAATAAATACACCTGTGCATGGAAAGAGATGTAGAGATGTGCACAACAACATGATATATTTCTTGTAACAGTTTTATTAAGGTATTATTTATTTCATAAATTTTACTCTTTTAGGCTCTATAATTCAGTAGTTCTAGTACATTCACAGAGGTGTACAATATCAGCATTATCTAATTTGAAAACATTTCATCACCATAAAAGAAACTGTTATATATTAGAATTCACTGGCAAATGATAGTCTATTTTCTTTCTCTATGAATTTGTCTATTAAGGAAATTTGATAAAAATGGAGTACTACAGTATATCTTAATTTATGACTGCCTTCTTTCACTTAGCATAGAGTTCTCAAGGTTATCTGTGATCTGCCATCTATCAGACTTCAGTCTTTCTATTGACAAATAATATTCCATTGTATGAATATACCATGCTACTATTAATTCATCAGATAATTGACCTTGTGTTTTTTCTACTCTCAAGTGAATAACACTACTCTGAATATTCATGTATAATTTTGTGTATTGACATATATTTTTATTATTCTTGAGTATCCTTTGTAGTGGAATTTCTGGGCTTTAATGGTAACTATATGTTGAACATTTTGAGGAGCTTTCAAATTGTTTTCCAGTGTGGTAACACCATTATACATTTCCCATTAGCAATGAATGACAATTTCAATTTCTCTGAATCCTCACCAATACCAGTTATTGTCTGTCATTTTTATTATAATCATGCTAGCTGGTGAGAAGTGATATTTTGTGTGGTTATGATTTGCATTTGTGTAATGATTGAGATGGTGAGTATCTTTCCATGTTCTTTGGCCCTGTGGAATAATTTCCTTGTAGAAACATCTATTCATGTGCTTTCTCTCTCTCTCTCTTTTAAGATTTTCTATTTATCTATTTGAGAGGAAGAGATCACAAGTAGCCCGAGAGGAAGTCAGAGAGGGGAAAGCAGGCTCCCTGCTGAGCAGAGCACCCGATAGGAGGCTCGATCCCAGGACCCTGACATCATGACCTGAGTCAAAGGCAGAGGCTTAACCCACTGAGCTACCCAGATGCCCTATTCATGTGCTTTCTAAATTAACTTTTTAAAGACTTAATTTTTTAGAGCAATTTTAGAGTCACAGCAAGATTGACAGTAAAGTAAAGAGATTTCCCATATATCCCTGGCACCCACACATGCATATCCTTCCCCATTATCAACCCTCTTTATCAGAGTGGTACATTTGTTATCATTGATGAATCTACACTCACACATCATAATCACCCCAAATCCATAGCTCAGTCTTAGATTTTACTTTTATTATTGTACATTCTATGGATTTGGCTTCTTTTACTTAGCAATAATTACCACAGTTTATTTATCCATTCATCCACCTATACATAAGTGTTTACAATGACTTTGTTCATAATTGCCAAAACTGGGAAGCAACTGAGCTGTCCTTCATTTAGGTGAATAGATAAACAAACAAACAAATAAAAAACTACATCTATATAATGATATAGTTATTGGAACATTATTCTACACTTCAAATAAAATAAATGGTGTTTGATATAATGATCACTGTGATAACCACATGTGCCTACTGAACACTTACCAATTGCAAGGGTGACTATATAGCTAAAATTTAATTTTAGTTAATTTTAATTAATGAAAATTTAAATTTCATAGCCAATGTGAATTGTGGCTACTGTATGTGATAACACAGCTCTAGAATATTATTTCCTGCCCACTTAAATCTTTAAAACAACATCTATACCTGTGTTCCACACTGTCTTCATAAAATACCCCTTTATTTTTGAAGCACCTTACTCATAACATTTTTGTATTCTATTGTAACTTTTTTCATCTCTCACCTAGCCCTAATTTATCTGGGCAAAAATAAACACCCATCTACATGTGTGCAAACAAAAACTTCTTTAATTTACTTCTAAGCTTTGAACTTTCTGGGACTTACTCTTTCTTTTTTATTATGTGTGTTTATTTCAATTTACTTGTTTTATTTCTAAGCTAGAGAAAAAAGTAATAAAACCAATGATATCGTTTTATACATAATATATATATATATGCATTGCATATATCAAGTTACAGCTAGATATTTAATGTGGGACAATTGTATTTGTCTATTCCATATCTCAGCATAAACTTAGGATATTTCCTTCAATTTCTGATAGTTGTTGTATGCTTAGTTTAGCAATAAAATTTTACAATGTGTAAAAGGGAAATATCATTTAACACAATTAACAATGAGAAAAACAAAACAAAACTAAGTTTTGGCAGCCATCCAGAACCTCAGAAAGCAGCAGAACTCAACTAATTCTACATCATAGTAGAATATTTTAGGGAAATAAATATTATTCTGTGTAAATCTCAAATGAGTTCATGAGAATCAGTAGTGTTCTCACTAAAGTGTCACTGATGTGTCTATTGACTATAATTGCAATAATTGAAAAAAGTATTTAGAATCCACCACAGATTAATTATTTTTGGAAAAAAGACTAAAACATGTAAGCATCAAGCGGTAGTCTTTGAAGTTAACATATGTAAACTAAACATAAATTCTCTAAGAGTTACTAATTGTTAGAGGAAAGAAGTTCTTTCTTTCTTTATAATCACTCTGATCCAAGGAAGTGAAATAAATAGTCAGCGAACCAAATTTGCGAGGAATAATTAGGTGCTTATCTTCACTCAGACCTTCTTTCTCTTGAAGGTAACAATGTAAATTTATGTAACAATGTGACCTAAAGGATGGAGCCCCATTACATCAAGCACCACTTTATGAGGTGGATAAATACGCTTATTAATGCTGAGATTTATTTAGCAGAACTGTTCAACTCTTGCGCTAAGATATGTCCTTTGACCTGCCCTCTGTCAGGAATATACTTGACATTTGAGTTTCTATTTTACTCCTTTGTTTTATTTCTCAATATGAAGAACTTGGTTGAAATTGAAATATACCATATTTTGAGGTCTACCTTAGAGATCTCACCACTGCTTAGTGTTAGAATGTTGAACACTCCATCCAGTTTCATAAAATATAATTAACCATGTTCTAAGCTTACTTCTGAACTTATTTTGTTAATAGGAAATAGGAAATAGCTTTTACAATTACAACATCATTGGCCTATCAGCTCTGGTACTTATGATAATATATAATAATAATAACAGCCTGTGGGTCAATTCCCACAGCCTCCAGCTTTTGTTACTAAATTCTTATGCCAGTGCAACCACACCCATCCGTTACTAGCTCCTGTTTGAAAAGGAAATCAATATAATTGAAACAAACACAAAAAGGGGATAGAAAATGAGTGCTGGAAGGAAAGTCATAAAAATAAGTTAATATATATGTACGCATGTATTTATTTATTTATTTTTATTTTTTACTGCTTTCACACTGCAATGGCCAAGTTGAGTAATGTAATAGAGACGATATAGCCCACAAAGCTTTAAATATTTATTCTCTTTTTTTTTTTTTCCTACAGAGTTTGTGGACCTTTGATTTATTTATTTTTTTTAAAGATTATTTATTTATTTGACAGAGAGAGATCACAAGTAGGCAGAGAGGCAGGCAAGAGAGAGGAGGAAGCAGGCTCCCTGCCAAGCAGAGAACCCGATGCAGGACTCGATCCCAGGACCCTGAGATCATGACCTGAACCGAAGGCAGAGGCTTAACCCACTGAGCCACCCAGGCGCCCGGACCTTTGATTTAGAAGAGGAGCCTAAAGACATGACAAATTAGTGTTCTGTGTGCGATTTTCAGGGTTTTTTTGAGAAACCTTGCTCTTTGAGGTTTCTTTGAGAAACCTCTAAGCTACACAAGAAGCTTAACCTGTTTAGCCTGGTTCACTTTCCTTCTTCCTAGTAGACTTATTGGTCAATCTATATAGAGTATCAATTATACTAAGAGGTATTCATGTTCACTTTAAATTTTAAAGATAATAGTGTTTATACAGTCTGCTTTACTCATGTATAAATTTGAATATATGATCTAAAGCCGTTGGTTTATTTTAATGATAGATAAACTTAGAATGCTGTTATTTAATCTGGTGGGTGGTAAGTAGTTTTGATAGTTAATTTCTGCTGAAGGTCAGAAAAGTGAGATGAGATTGTAATTTAGGGGGTATTTCCTTCTTTCTTTTTTAAAAAAATAAAAATAAAAAAAATAAAAAATAAAAAAAATTAAATAAATAATTAAAAAAATAAAAATAAACAAATAAAAAAATATTTTTTTTAAAGATTTTATTTATTTTTAAGAAAAAGAGAGCATGCAAGCCCTCACAAGCAAGGGGAGCAGTGGGCAAAAGAAGCAGGCTCCCTGCTGAGCAAGGAGCCCAATGAAGGATTTGAGCCCAAGACTCTGGAATCAGGACCTGAGCCTAAAGCAGAAGCTTAATTGACTGAGCCACTCAGGTTTCCCGGAGAGTATTTGTTTTTTTCTATAGAATTATGGAGGGCAGGTATTGCATGGAGCACTGGGTGTGGTGCATAAACAATGAATTCTGGAACACTGAAAAGAAATTAAAAAAAAAGAATTATTGTTTCAGTGTGACCAATACACTTTAAAAAAAAGTATATATAAATATACACTTATGTATAAGTGTATATATATATATGTATATATATATATATATACATTTTTTATTTTGCTAATATAATGTGTGGTAGACAAACTGCCTTCAACTTTCATAACACACTATTCAAGTTAATTTTGTTGAATTCAATTAACATCAAATGTCTTGAGTGTATGTAAATTTGGCCAAATATAATTTATTAATTGATACTACCTAGACAAGTCCTATAATAATAATAGTGTGAAAAAGTCACCTTTAATCAATATAATTTCTTTAATATCTTTCATCACATGCTGTACTCCTCAAAATACATTGCCACTAAATTAACTATAACTTCTGGTTAACAACTAGCTAGTAAACTCCAAAAAAGTAAATTCCATTTTTAATCAATTTTATTGAAGCATAACTTATAAACAATAAAGTGTGCTTATTTTATTTGCTGTTAATGAGTTTTGATGAATATCTACACCTATGTAATGACAATGCCTATCAAGATATAAAACAATTTTGTTCATGAAAGAGTTTACTTCTGACACTTTTCAGTTAATCCCTCTGTCCCATCCTAGGAAACAATGACTAGTGCTGTTTGTATCTGCAGTATAGCTTTTACAGAGATGTCCATATAAGAATGCCTTACTGGAGTTTTATGATTATATGTATATTTTTACATGTATATGTACATATTATATGTGTATATATATTACATATATATTATATATATTTCATGTATATGTAATATGTATATATTATAAGAACTTACATAATATGAATGCATATGTACACATACACAATCCTGAATCCTAAATAAAAAACTTAAAAAATCAGGAGGAAAGGAAGAAACAGATTGTAATTCTGTTGTGGAAGTGAGTTATTAATCAACATAGAGATTATATTAGTGGAATCAAATGACATCTTGATGAAGAAAGCAAGAGCTAGAAATGTTGACAGGCAGAATCTAAAGTTAGGCTGATATATTTTTACATATTCTGTTGTGGAATTGAATTATCAGTCAAATATAGATTTTATTAGTGGAGTCAAATGACCTCATGATGAAGCAACCAAGAGCTAGACATGCTGACAGACAGAATCCAAAACCAAGCTGACATTTCATGGACCTGGATTTCAGGGACTAGTATTAGAAGCATATGGAAAAGATGTCATGATATTCTCACTCAGCCTTGTTTATAGTTTTGCCACATTATAAATGTGTGTTTGTGAGACACACTTACAGATAAAATAATTATTCTTACATTTTTAAAACTAATATACTTTATATAAAATTTTTGGACAGTATTTGAAAAAAAATCAGAATCAAAAGATGTCTTTAGGTCAATAACTTTGACATGTCATTTTATATATTCCTATTATCTTTGATAGATTAGAGTGCTGTATTATTTAAATATTCCCAATGCATTATATGAAGATTGAATAACCTCGATACCAAATTCTGCAAAAAATTGTAGAGAAAAAGAAATCTTTAAGCCAATCTCACATAAGAGATAAATTATTAAAATATTAGCAAATAGAAACCTGCAAAATATAAAAATAATTACTATATTATATTGAATTTGGGTTTATACATGACTGGAAAGTGATGAAACAGTAGAAAATGAATCAGCAGAAAAATCATTTAACAAACTTAATTGTGGGGCACCTGCGTGGCTCAGTAGGATAAGCCTCTGCCTTCAGCTCAAGTCATGTTCTCTGGGTCCTGGGATCGAGCCCTGCATCAAGCTCTCTGCTCAGCAGGGAGTCTGCCCCCCCCCCCCCGCCTGCTTCTCTGCCTACTTGTGATCTCTGTCTGTTAAGTAAAGAAATAAAATCTTTAAAAAAACAAACAAACTTAATTGTGCAGTAAAATAATTTGGTACAGTCCAACACATACTCATAATAAAAACAAATCTTTAATGAAGGT
Source organism: Taxidea taxus jeffersonii (assembly GCA_003697995.1). Lineage (NCBI taxonomy): Eukaryota > Metazoa > Chordata > Mammalia > Carnivora > Mustelidae > Taxidea > Taxidea taxus. The sequence goes on along the minus strand of ML109979.1, from coordinate 23,743 downwards.
TTTAGTGCATTTTTCTGTTAAAATTGATGAAATTGTTAGGACAATGTATCATGTACTCATGTACTTTATGATTGTGTTATCACCATGAGAAAATCTGCCCAGGGTTAGCTGATGTTCCTTCAGTCCAAGGGGAAGAAGGACTGTGTTAGCAAGGTTACTCTGCCATTATCCATCCAGCCACACACAGTTTTGAATAAACTTTTTAGTATTCTGTTCCACTGAAAGCTTATGGTTGGTAGTTATGCAGTAAAAACTGGTATACATTTTTCTATCTTTATCTTTCCATTTTCTTATTTTTAAAAATTCCTTAACTCATACAACCTTTGTGCTTTTGGGCTTGTGACATGATACCTGTGTAAACATATATATTAAGATTATAACAACTGCTTCTTTTGCATAATAAGTGTAGAACTTCTTTCCTTGTCCTTTCATGTCTCATCCACTTTTACTTCTGCTTTCCATACTTGTTATATATAACTTGTTATTTTGAAATACATAATTTAGAACATATTACAATAAAAGTTACTTCCATTCAGTAGGTGGTGAGTGGTGCTTAGGGAATTTGAAGTGTGTTAAATGAAGTTCCTTGATTCCTTGTACAATATATTTATATATAATATATTTTACTCTTTCTAAGATAAATATTTTTCCCAAAGAATTAAATCTTTATTTTGGATATTTTGTGTGTGTGTGTAAATATATTTGTCACATGTTTATACTAGCTATGGATAATTTATGCATAAAGATAAGAATAAAAATTAGCTAATTCAAAGTTTTCAAAATCAATAAAGCTTTAACAACTTTTAAATTACAAATTTGACATAGGTAAAAAATTACAGGGCCTGTGAGGAGCACCATAAAAATTCCACAATGATCTGATGGATGGTCTTCAGATGTTTCAAATAATTCATACTTTGATTCATCTACTGCTTTCTTAACATTGTGTTTCAATTTCATATTAAGGGCTTATGAGAAAATTAATCATTAACTTTTCATTATATATATCAATCATTTTTTAATGTAATGATTTTTTTAAAAACTGCATTAATTGATTAATTTTAAAAAGTTTCAAACATATATGCATTCTGAATGATACAGACTATCTTCAAGTCTGATATTTCAATGGTTTATTTTATTTAAAAGCTTTCATTTATTTATTTGACAGAGAGAGACACAGCGAGAGAGGGAACACAAACAGGGAGAGTGGGAGAGGGAGAAGCAGGTTTCCTGCCTAGCAGGGAGCCCAGTGCAAGGCTCCATCCCAGACCCTGGGATCATGACCCAAAGGTGAAGGCAGACACTTAATGACTGAACCACTCAGGTGCCCCGTTCAATGGTTTTATTTATTTTTTTCCTTACTTATTGATTTTTAATTCTTTTAATGTGATTTAATTTTATTTATTTTTTTAAATGTAAACATATAATGTAACCCCACCACCCTCTCTGACACTCCTCCCCCTACCCCCCCTCAGTTTGTTTTATGACATTAAGAGTCTCTTTTGGTTTGTCTCCCTCCTGATCACATCTTGTTTCATTTATTCTTTTTCTAACCCTTAGCCCCCACCCCTGTTGCATCTCCACTTCCTCATATCAGGGAGATCATATGATAGTTGTCTTTCTCTGATTGATTTATTTCGCTAAGCATAATACCCTCTAGTTCCATCCATGTAGTCACAAATGGCAAGATTTCATTTCTTTTGAAGGCTGCATAGTATTCCATTGTATATATATACCACTTCTTCTTTATCCATTCATCTGTTGATGGTCATCTAGGTTCTTTCCATGACTTGGCTATTGTGGACATTGGTGCTATAAATATTCGGGTGCACGTGCCCCTTTGGATCACTTCATTTGTATCATTAGGGTAAATACCCAGTAGTGCAATTGCTGAATCATAAGGTAGCTCTATTTTCAACTTTTTGAGAAACCTCCATGCTGTTTTCCAGAGTGGTTGCACCAGCTTGCATTCCCACCAACAGTGTAGGAGGGTTCCCCTTTCTCCACATCCTCGCCAGCATCTGTCTTTTCCTGACTTGTTCATTTTAGCCATTCTGACTGGTGTGAGGTGGTATCTCATTGTGGTTTTGATTTGTATTTCCCTGATGCCCAGTGATGTGGAGCACTTTTTCATGTGTCTGTTGGCCATCTGGATGTCTTCTTCGCAGAAATATCTGTTCATGTCCTCTGCCCGTTTTTTGATTGGATTATTTGTTCTTTGGGTGTTGAGTTTGCTAAGCTCTTTATAGATTTTGGATACTAGCCTTTATCTGATATGTCGTTTGCAAATATCTTCTCCCATTCTGTCAGTTGTCTTTTGGTTTTGTTGACTGTTTCCTTTGCTGTACAAAAGCTTTTGATCTTGATGAAGTCCCAATAGTTCATTTTTTCCCTTGCTTCCCTTGCCTTTGGCGTTATTCCTAGGAAGAAGTTGCTGCGGCTGAGGTCGAAGAGGTTGATGCCTGTGGTCTCCTCAAGGATTTTGATGGATTCCTTTCTCACGTTGAGATCCTTCATCCATTTTGAGTCTATTTTCGTGTGTGGTGTAAGGAAATGGTCCAATTTCATTTTTCTGCATGTGGCTGTCCAATTTTCCCAACACCATTTGTTGAAGAGGCTGTCTTTTTTCCATTGGATATTCTTTCCCGCTTTGTCGAAGATTAGTTGACCATAGAGTTGAGGGTCTATTTCTGGGCCCTCTACTCTGTTCCATTGATCTATGTGTCTGTTTTTGTGCCAGTACCATATTGTCTTGATGATGACAGCTTTGTAATAGAGCTTGAAGTCTGGAACTGTGATGCCGCCAACTTTGGCATTCTTTTTCAATATTCCTTTAACTATTCAAGGTCTTTTCTGGTTCCATATAAATTTCAGGATTATTTGTTCAATTTCTTTGAAAAAAATTTGAATGGGATTTTGATAAGCATTGCATTAAATGTGTAGATAGCTTTAGGTAGCATAGACATTTTCACAATATTTATTCCTCCAACCCATGAGCATGGAACATTTTCCCATTTCTTTGTGTCTTCTTCAATTTCTTTCATGAGTACTTGGTACTTTTCTGAGTATAGATTCTTTGCCTCTTTGATTAGGTTTATTCCTAGGTATCTTGTGGTTTTGGGTACAATTGTAAATGTGATTGACTCCTTAATTTCTTTCTTCTGTCTTGTAGGTGTAAAGAAAAGCAACTGATTTCTGTGGATTGATTTTATGTCCTGACACTTTACTGAATTCCTGTACAAGTTCTAGCAGATTTGGAGTGGAGTCTTTTGGGTTTTACACCTATAGTATCATATCATCTGCAAAGAGTGGTAGTTTGATTTCTTCTTTGCCAATTTGGATGCATTTAATTTCTTTTTGTTGCCTGATTGCTGAGGCTAGGAATTCTAGTACTATGTTGAATAGCAGTGGTGATAATGGACATCCCTGCCGTGTTCCTGACCTTAGCAGAAAAGCTCTCAGTTTTTCTCCATTGAGAATGATATTTGTGGCGGGTTTTTCATAGATGGCTTTGATAATATTGAGGTATGTACCCTCTATCCCTACACTTTGAAGAGTTTTGATCAGGAAGGGATGCTGTACTTTGTCAAATGCTTTTTCAGCATCTATTGGGAGTATCATATCATATGGTTCTTGTTCTTTCTATTATTAGTGTATTGTATCACATTGATTGATTTGCGGATGTTGAACCAACTTTGCTGCCCTGGAATAAATCCCACTTGGTTGTGGTGAATAATCCTTTCAATGTACTGTTGGATCCTATTGGCTAGTACTTGAATGAGAATTTTCGCATCTGTGTCCATCAAGGATATTGGTCTGTAATTCTCTTTTTTGATGGGATCCTTGTCTGGTTTGGGGATCAAGGTGATGCTGGCCTCATAAAATGAGTTTGGAAGTTTTCCTTCCATTTCTATTTTTTGGAACAGTTTCAGGAGAATAGGAATTAATTCTTCTTTAAATGTTTGGTAGAATTCCCCTGGGAAGCCATCTGGCCCTGGGCTTTTGTTTGTTGGGAGATTTTTGATGACTGTTTCAATCTCCTTACTGGTTATGGGCCTATTCAGGTTTTCTATTTCTTCCTGGTTCAGTTTTGGCAGTTTATATGTCTCTAGGAAAGCATCCATTTCTTCCAGATTGTCAAATTTGTTGGCATAGAGTTGCTCATAATATGTTCTTATAATTGTTTGTACTTCTTTGGTGTTGGTTGTGATCTCTCCTCTTTCATTCATGATTTTATTTAATTGGGTGCTTTCTCTTTTCGTTTTGATAAGTCTGGCCAGGGGTTTATCAATGTTATTATTTCTTTCAAAGAACCAGCTCCTAATTTCATTGATTTGTTCTATTGTATTTTTGGTTTCTATTTCACTGATTTCTGCTTTAATCTTCATTATTTCTCTTCTCTTGCTGGGTTTAGGCTTTCTTTGTTGTTCTTTCTCCAGCTCCTTTAGGTGTAGGGTTAGGTTTTGTATTTGAGACCTTTGTTGTCTCTTGAGAATGGCTTGTATCACTATATATTTTCCTCTCAGGACTGCCTTTGCTGTGTCCCACAGATTTTGGATTGCTGTGTTTTCATTATCATTTTTCCATGATTTTTTTCAATTCTTCTTTAATTTCCTGGTGACCCATTCATTCTTTAGAAGGATGCTATTGAGTCTTCATGTATTTGGGTTCTTTCCAAATTTCCTCTTATGATTGAGTTCTAGCTTCAGAGCATTGTGGTCTGAAAATATGCAGGGAATGATCCCAATCTTTTGATACCGGTTGAGACCTGATTTATGACCCAGGATGTGATCTATTCTGGAGAATGTTCCATGGGCACTAGAGAAGAATGTGTATTCTCTTGCTTTGGGATGGAATGTTCTGAATATATCTGTGATGTCTGTCTGCTCCGATGTATCATTTAAGACCTTTATTTCCTTGTTGATCTTTTGCTTGGATGATCTCTCCATTTCAGTGAGGGGAGCGTTAAAGTCCTCTACTATTATTGTATTATTGTCAATGTGTTTCTTTGACTTTATTATTAATTGGTTTATATAGTTGGCTGCTCCCATGTTAGGGGCATAGATATTTAAAATTGTTAGATCTTCTTGTTGGACAGACCCTCTGAGTATGATGAAGTGTCCTTCCTCATCTCTTATTATAGTCTTTGGCTTAAAATCTAATTGATCTGATATAAGGATTGCCACCCCAGCTTTCTTCTGATGTCCGTTAGCATGGTAAATTGTTTTCCACCCACTCACTTTCAATCTGGAGGTGTCTTCGGGTCTAAAATGGGTTTCTTGTAGGCAACGTATTGATGGGTTTTGTTTTTTTATCCATTCTGAAACCCTGTGTCTTTTGATTGGGACATTTAGCCCATTTACGTTCAGGGTAACTATTGAGAGATATGAGTTTAGTGCCATTGTATTGCCTGTATGGTGATTGTTACTGTATATTGTCTCTGTTCCTCTCTGATAATACTTTTAGGGTCTCTCTTTGCTTAGAGGACCACTTTCAATATTTCCTGTAGAGCTGATTTGGTGTTTACAAATTCTTCCAGTTTTTGTTTGTCTTGGAAGCTTTTTATCTCTCCATTTTCAGTGATAACCTAGCTGGATATAGTATTCTTGGCTGCACGTTTTTCTCATTTAGTGCTCTGAATATATCATGCCAGTTCTTTCTGGACTGCCAGGTCTCTGTGGATAAGTCTGCTGCCAATCTAATATTTTTACCATTGTATATTTCAGACTTCTTGTCCCAGGCTGCTTTCAGGATTTTCTCTTTGTCGCTAAGACTTGTAAATTTTACTATTGGATGACAGGGTGTGGACCTATTGTTATTGATTTTGAGGAGAATTCTCTGCACCGCCTGCATTTTGATGCTTGTTCCCTTTGCCATATTAGCGAAATTCTCTATGATAATTCTCTCCAATATACCTTCTTCTCCCCTCTCTCTTTCTTCTTTTTCTGGAATCCCAATTACTCTAATGATGTTTCGTCTTATGGTATCACTTATCTCTCGAGTTCTCCCCTCGTGGTCTGGTAGTTGTTTGTCTCTCTTTTGCTCAGTTTCTTTATTGTCTGTCATTTGGTCTTCCATATCACTAATTCTTTCTTCTGCCTCATTTATCCTAGCAGTAAGAGCCTCCATTTTTTTTTAAGATTTTATTTATTTATCAGACAGAGATTATAAGTAGGCAGAGAGGCAGGCAGAGAAAGAGGAGGAAGCAGGCTCCCCACAGAACAGAGAGCCAGATGTGGGGCTCGATCCCAGGACCCTGGGATCATGACCTGAGCTGGAGGCAGAGGCTTTAAACCACTGATCCACCCAGGTGCCCCAGAGCCTCCATTTTTTGTTGCACCTCATTAATAGCTTTTTTTTAAATTTCAACTTGGTTAGATTTTAGTTCTTTTATTTCTCCAGAAAGGGCTTTTTTTTCTCCAGACGGGGTTTCTCTAATATCTTCCATGCCTTTTTCGAGCCCGGCTAGAACCTTGAGAATCATCATCCTGAACTCTAGATCTGACATATTACCAATATCTGTATATATTAGGTTCCTAGTCTTCGGTACTGCCTCTTGTTCTTTTTTTTTTTGTGGTGAGTTTTTCCGCCTTGTCATTTTGTCCAGATAGGATTATATGAGGGAGCAAATTAAATGCTAAAAGGGTAGCAAAGACCCCAGAAAAATGTGGTTTAACCAAATCAGAAGAGGCCCCAAATTGTGGGGGGAGAAAGGTGGCAAAAAAAAGTTCAAAAAAATTTAAAAAAAAAGAACACAAATCAAGAAAAATTATAAAAAAAGAAAAATATACACATATATTAGACTGGTGACTAGAACAGGGTCACCCACTTAATTTTGGGAGTATTTTGGTCTCTTAGAAGAAACTACCTCCCGAGATTGAAAATAATGAAAGACATATATAAAGGTAAACACAATGAAGGGATGGAATATGATTATAAAGATTAATTTTTTTTTTTTAATTTCTAACAAAGGAGTTGATGAGGTAAGTTGGTTAGGAGAAAGAAAAAAAAAAGGAAGTGGAGAGAACTTTCTTGGGCTGAAGACTAGATCAAGCCCAATGCTAGATTTAGGGTGTATTTTGATCTATTAGAAGAAGTTGTACCCCAATTTTTTAAAAGAAAAAAAACCCTATGTGTATACAAAGAATAAAGTTAGATACAATGAAAGATAAAATATAACTATAATAATAAAGGTTCAAAAAATATTTTTTAAGAAAGTTATTAGGCTAAACTAGTTAAAAAATGTTAGAAGAGGAAAGGGTAAACGTTAAAAAAAATTAGCAAAAGAGAAAAAAATTAGGAAAATTAATTAACTTTGCAAGACTAAAGATTCCTGGGGAGAAAGCCATGAATTCCATGCTTTGCTTTCTCCTCCTCTGGAATTCCTCTGTTCTCCTTGGTAAATGAATGTGGTCTTGGCTGGATTTCTTGTTGATCTTCTGGGGGAGGGGCCTGTTATAATAATTGTCAAGTGTCTCTGCCCCAGGAGGAATTGCACCGCCTTTACCAGCGGCCGGGCTAAGTAATCCGCTCCGGTTCGCTTTTGGGAGCTTTTGTTCCCTGAACGCTTTCCATAGAGTTCCAGTGGACGGGAATGAAAATCCAGCCTCCCAATCTCTGGCTCGGAGGAGCCGAGAGCTTGGGGCCCCACTCTTCAGTGCTCCCTCAGAGATAAGTGCTTAATCACTCCTGTCTCCCCGGCCTCCAGCTGCACTTGGAGAAAATTGCGTGCAATCACTCCCGTCTCACTGGCTTCTGGCTGCGCTCCGAGGTCACCCAGCCTGTGACTGAGCATCTCTGTCTCTGGCAGAGAGTCCCACCTGGTGTCTCCGAACCCCATAGATCCCTGGG